>VYZV01034348.1:38170-58479 GCA_013401275.1 Pandion haliaetus
CGCCAGGGAAGTTTGTGAGGAACTGCAGCCCGTGGAAAGGACCTGCGCCAGGGAAGTTTGTGAGGAACTGTCTCCCGTGGTAGGGACCCCACGGTGGAGCAGGGGAAGAATAAAGAGTCCTCCCCCTGATGAAAGGAGCGGCAGAGACAATGTGTGGTGAGCTGACCCAAAACCCCCATGCCCTGTGCCGCCGGGGGGAAGAGGTAGAAAGAACCGGGAATGGAGCTGAGCCGGGAAGGCGGGAGGGGTGGGGGGAAGGTGTTCTGGGGTTTGGTTTTACTTCCTAATACCCTTGGTTTTGATTTGATTTGTAGTAAATTAAATGGATTTTGTTTCTTCCCCAAGTTGACCCTGTCTTTTGCCCGTGACCGTAAGTGGGGAGCGATCCCTCCCAGTCCTTGTCTCGACCCACGAGCCTGCCTTTGTATTTTCTCCTCATCCCAATGTGGCCAGGCGAGGGGGTGGGGAGTGAGTGAGCGGCTGTGTGGTGCTTTGTTACCGGCTGAGCTGACCTGAAACCGAAATCACGACAGTCACTTTAAATAACCTTCATATCTATACTGCCCTTTCCACTTGGTTGTGCAGATCTTTCAAACACAGTAAGTTAGTGGGTTTCAAAAATAGGAAGATGCACTCTTAAACCACTGACCAAGCTCTAACGGGAGCACTTGAAACTTCAACACTTGAAGCTATTTTAACACAGGCTAAATTCCAAGTTGACAATGCCACTTTAATGTCCAGTATGCTGACTGAACAAAACCTAGAACACATGTCTTTCATTTTAATTTTTTAAATGCTGAGAAACTAAATTGAAACATAGCGAAATGATGTGAGACCAGATAGAGGTTTTAAAGTAAGGATAAATAGTATTTGATTTGGAAAGCAATCCAAGAAAAAAAAAAAAAGAAAATTAAACTGTTTACTGACATGACTGCTTTTAAAGCCCTTCTGGCCTAGCTGAGGCTGCAAATTAAAGAAATTAAGATATAGCCACATAAATTACGGAACTTTGAAAGAGACCAAAGTACTTACAACGTCTGTTCTGACTGGTGGTTGTTTGGATTGAACCTGTAGGATGGAAGCTGTTCAATGTCTGCCTTTGTCAGCCCTCGTGGTTTGGCTTCTCCCAGGCGTTCTGCCAAATTCAGCAGTGCCTGCAAAACATGGAAACTGGACATTTAAAAATTCTCCGCTCAGAGAAGCTCTGGTTCCACTAGAGGTCAAGCTGACATTACATCTCACTACCCCAGCTGATAGCACAAAATACCCTTCTATAGAGAAATCTTTAGAACCTTAGTTCTCCCCTACAACACAATACCCATGGAAAGCCTGTCAGATTCAGCCATCTTTCTAATTATGTAAGATGCTCTCTTTGCAATTTCAAAACCTCCAGGACTCAACTTCCAATTAGTCCTGTGGCTGCATACACAGCTCGGTAAGTATTTTGCTTCTGAAGGATCCCCTCACCCCGCTATGAAGTTAATAGTGCTGGTAACCAGAAAAAATTGTTAACAAGTTTGCTTCCTAAGAATATGTGAGTCTGCTCTTGTGAGAGAAACGAAGACTTTAATCAGACAGGTTCTGATTCCCACTCCACTTCTTGGGCTAGCTGAATTGAAATACGGGCATTTTATCCTGAATCTGGAAAACAAATACATACCATCAAACTTTAAGCACTTTTTTTGCTAAATTTTCTTTTATTTTTCTATAAGCCAAGCATTGCAACTAAAAGCCTCTCATGTAAATAACTGGCACTCTGTCATGTATGTAACTTGCACTCCTTCACATGGGACCTAGGAAAAATACCACTATGAACATGATGGAGAACCAAGGCACAAAAAAGTTAAAAGACTTCGTAAAAGCTGCAAACAATACTGATCACAAAGAGATTTCTAGTACTGTCAAACCTAGTGCCCAAATTCTCAGAAGTAAGATGATGCTTCTTCTGAACTAGCATAGAAGTTATTACAGAAGTACTCATTGTTAAACTGAAAATGTATAACTACACAGAGCTCTTAAGGGGAGCACAGGGCAAAGAGATGCAAAAGTGAGGGTTGATGATGACTGTTTGAAGAGAAATCAAATTGAATCCAATAGCCTCAGAAACAGCAAAGACACAACAGCTGGGATGCCCCATAATTATCTAGGATATTAAAGAGGGTTCTACATCTATAGATGTGAATTACTGTACCCTCCTGAGGGCCAAGAAGAAAAGGCAGTAAGACAGTTTTAAAAACATTACATTTAGATTAATTAATCCTATGACATTAACACTATTCTGCAAAGTTAAGCACATAAAACCAGTAACTTACCCTGTTCTTTTGAAAGTGCTTCATTTCTGTTTGATATTTAAAATCAATTAAAATTCAAAAGGAGAAGAGTAGCATGTAGAACATAAAAGCTGACCCATTTAATGATTACTAGCCTGGAAGGGTGGATTCTGGGAAAGAGCAATAGACAAAAAAAAAAAAAAAAAGCTAAGCACTTCTAATATCCAATATTGCAAAAAAATCTGAAAGGATGGTTTCCGGATTCTGTCTTCAAAGTCATTACATTTATTTGAAAGGCAAAAGCAGAATTAAAAGCAAAATGTAATAAAATTTTATGTACTGCTTGAGCTAACATCTGTTCTTTAAAGGTAGTTGTAGTTCACACACCAACCTCATAGTTTTCTACCTCTCCATCTTCCACATCCAACTCAAAGCTGAAAGCTGGTCCAACTGCAGGTGGCACTGGCAGCATTGATCTACCATGAGAGCAAACAATGATAAGGTTCAGCATCTTGCTGAAGGAAAGCACAGAAACATCTGGCAGAGGTGAAGTTACCTTATTGATCCCTCTCAAATCAGCAAGTTCTCAGAACTGGTAAAAATGTTAAGTTTGAAGTCAAGAATGAACATTTGAAGTGAAAGAGTCAAAGGACAAAGCTATTTCTGCCACTTTTTGATACAGGGAGTGTTGCCTTTTTAATTGCATGCATGTCTCAACTGATACTTCCAAGCAGGCTCAGCATTATAAAAACTAATCTCTTTATTATCACAGATTATGGATAGCTAAAACTGACAATGAATTGATGTTCTGTTTTTAAATATGTTTTATTTCTTTAAGTGGATAAAATATCAACAAAGAAAAGGAACCCTAAGTTCACTTAGCTCTCCAATATAAAAGCCTTGAAACTTTTGTAAGCCTGTAACACACAATGAAGATAAATAGGATATGCTACTGGACCAACTTCCATACTGAAAGCAAGCACAAACTCACTTTGTCACATACTGTGATGTTGGTTAAGCAGAATCTCTTCAGGGAGGCAAGAGAGATGTTTTTCTGTTTTTATATTCAACAAATGTTTTTACCACCCCAAGATAGTACTATGCATCAAAACTCAATGCACAGACATAGAAATCACAAATTCCCAGCACTAAAATATACTAAAATCCCAGTCAAGTCATCAGGAATTACTGTGCCACATTGTGTCCTCAATGGACAGGCAAGAAGCTATGACATTATGCTAAGACTGTAAGATGCAAAGCTGAACAACTCCACTGGATCAGATTTCTGGTGCCATTTTCATGCCACGTTTGAAACTGCACAGCAAGAAAGTACAGATCTGGTGCCAACGTTTGATTACTTCCTTGTCAGTGTCACCTTTGCCACCAGAAAATAATCTTTGTTTTCCACACATTTCATACTGATTTCAAAAGAGAACACAGAAGAACAATAAATCTCATGTCATGTACCCAAACTCCCCCACTGAGAGTATACCATAACACACTGCAGAGAATTCCTAAATGTTAATTGTCCCACATCTGTTCCAGAAACAGCTAATCAGAGGCAGAACAGAAATTCAACAGCTGTAACAGATTAGCAGTTCAGCCAATAAAGACTCAAATTAGCAGTTCAGCCAATAAAGACTAACACATCACAGAAAGCTCCCACCCTTGTGTTTCGTAATTAAGAACCAAACCAAGTGAATTTTTTCCATAAGTGAAGACTCCTAGGACTTTACCCTACAGTGTAACCATGCTTCTGTAAGAGTATCCAAGAATCACGTTTTAAAATTTGTTGAAGATTTTACAAAAAGAGTTCAGAAACAAGAGGCTACTGTGCCTCAAAAAAATCTACAAAACTACATTGGACAAAATTGTTCTCTTATATTTTTCTTTGTTCAAGGGTATACGTTATTCAAAATAGGCTGAAAAATTTACACAGAAATGGAAGTTTTCCTCTTCTCTGGGACAGCTGAACTATGTCTGTTTTCTGGCAGAGTCCAACCATAAAAAGTGCTGAGACTCTTGTTGAAAGTCACGTGACTTCTTAATAGCCTACATGGAAGCAAATGTACTTTGAACTTACAGCACATAAGGTAATAGGCTGGGATGGTAAGGGTGTGGTGGTATTGGCTGCTGTGATCGGTATCTGCCGCGCCCTGTGAGTCTTCGAGGCATAAAAGGTGGGTAATGCTGCAAGAAAGAAGAAAATAAGCTTCAACTGCAACTTGTGGAACTGGAACTTGTGTCCAGTTCTGGGCTCCCCAGCACAAGAGAGACATGGACATACTGGAGAGAGTCCAACGAAGGGCCACTAAGATGGGACTGGAGCATCTTATGTATGAGGAAAGGTTGAGAGAGCTGGGACTGTTCAGCCTGGAGAAGAGAAGGCTCAGGGGGATCTTATCAATGTATATAAATATCTGAAGGGAGGGTGCAAAGAAGACGGAGCCAGGCTCTTTTCAGTGGTGCCCAGTGACAGGACCAGAGGCAGTGGGCACAAACTGAAACACAGGAGGCTCCGTCTGAACATCAGGGAACACTTCTTTACCGTGAGGGTGATAGAGCACTGGCACAGGTTGCCTGGAGAGGTGGTGGAGTCTCCCTCCTTGGAGATATTCCCAAACTGACTGGACATGGTCCTGGGCAACTGGCTTTACGTGGCCCTGCTTGAGCACAGGGGGTTGGACCAGATGACCTCCCTTCCAACCTCATCCAGTCTGCGATTCAACATTTCGTTTTTTTAATCACAAAATAAAATCTGAATATTGAAATCCACTTTCAATAAAGCATTATTGAAAAAATCCAGCCTCTGCTCAAATCCAAAAGAGCCTCAGCCTCAATTTGAAATGATTCCTATTGATAAAACACTATCATACCATTCCACATGAAAAAGTAGTAACACACAACAGAAATCCTTGCAAAGTCTTGTGTGCTTAGTCTACACACAGGCTGGTTTGAGAAGCAGGACTTGAACTGCTGACCCTCTTGTAAATATAAAAGCCCAGGCTTTAGGCCTAGTGGTTGTGTAAACAAGCCTTTAAAAAAAAAAAGTCTTTAAAAGAAGATTTTAAAAATATGACTTTTTAAAAAAACACTTTTAAGCAGTGGTGTCTATTATTTTTATGTTAAAGAAGGGTTGAAGCCTTTCAAATGTACACGGAGAGTTTAATCAGTACAATTTCTGCAGCTGGACAACACTTAAAGGACAGTCAAGCCTAAAGCTTCAATCTATTCTTTCCATGGATAAATCAGGGCTTTCTTGTCATACTTTTTTTCATTTGCATGCTAAGCTCTTTACTTGTACAATTAAGTTTTCATTATAATTTTTCAAAATTCCGTGCATTACCTACTAAAATGGAGACATACATGGTAAAAATTTCCACTTAAATGCAAACTGTATTTTTCTAGAAAATTTTATGAAGATTTAGGATTGCTTTATAAAAGACCATACTCATCAGCAATATACAATCCGGAACTGAAGCATCAGAGAGGACAAATGCTACATAATCTGCAAAAAATGGTATTTTGTTCCTTATCTACTTTGAAGACTGAAATTGGAAATCAAGATAGCCTCACTCCAACCAAAATGTTTGTGATTAGACTGTAATTCATCTAACAAGCATATTGAATATAACACAAGCAGTTTATGGAAGTTTTTAGGTGTCTTTGTCTCCAGAGTGACTCATAATGCCTGAAAACTTCATTGAAAATCTGTACACCTTTAGTTTAATGAGCCAAGTATTTTTTTTAAACGGTGGAGACTTATTTGAACTTTTATAAAAACTGCAGCAAGCTTTTAACTAGGTTGTGTGATTTCAAGGAGACTAATTAAAGAGAAGTTATCTGAATATTCTGTAGTCACAGGCCCTAAAATTTCATTCTCCTTTAAAATTTTAAGTAACAATATGCCTTTAAAACCCTTTTGTCAATTTGATGCACAGGTCAAATATTAAAAAAATTCAGAGCCTTTACTTGAATTATAGTTAATTTCTTCAAGTATTACACAGACAGGAGAGGTTTTTAAAAAAAAAAAAAGCAACGCACACAAAACAACTACAAAACCAACAAACATCTCAGGACCAGTATAATTGCACACTGAAGTGCACCACAAAGATCCTAGAGGTAGCACACGTACTAGACACGCCACAGAAACACAAAATTCAGCACAGACTTTATCCTGCAGCAGGTTTAATGTTTTTTTGTGCTTCTGCAGTTGAACTACCTATAGATCCCCAGAAAGATGGCTTAAGCAAGCTTGGCTGTCTTTACAACATGGTGCAGTCTAAATTATAGAAGCACTTTATGCAACTGCTTGCCTGCAAATTGTGAACATTCTGGAAAAGAACTATTTTTAAAGCATTCTAGCTTTCCTGACTTGTGGAAACTCAACATATGATGAAGAATTAGCTAAAAGTGACAGCAGCTTTTCTGAACTGTGCTAATTAGTTTCTGCAGTAGAAGTCCTGGACTGTGTGGCAACATGAAATGTTTTGTAAGTAACTGCAACAACACTCTGCAAATAATGTTATCAGAAATCATTTGCTGGTATCATTAAGTTACCCTTAACTTGATTAAAACAAGCTTAAAGAAAATACCACAGTATGCAGCTATAGCCAATAATGGAATACAACCGCAAGAAGGGCCGCTTTTCAACAAAATGTACTATAGAATGAAGAATGTTAATGCATCATGAATGAGAATGTAGCACAGAAAACAATACTTACTACACCAAATGACACCTCCTGGTGTAAAGGATCATGTGTTAAGAATTGGAGAGGAGCTGAGGGAGGCAATGTTGGTGGATGGGCTGAGGGAGGGTATGTAAAACCTCCTACAGGAAGATGTTCTCCAAGGAGTTCTACTTCATTTTCTATCCTCTGAAGTGGCTAAAAAAAAAAAGGCTTTGTTGCAATAATAGAGATGCCATTTTTCCCCAATAAAGAACTGCAATCCCAGCTGTATGTTCTGAGCTGCTGTGGCCAATTTTATAGGGTAAAAATAAATAAATAAATAAAAATTTACAAGTATACTTGTACCCAGTTTCACATAGTAACTCTGTGAACAATTCCTGTGTCATTAACACTACCAAAAAGCAAAGACAACACTACACATTTGATATAAATTCACCTTTTCCAGCTAGCCATGCTTATAGACCAGGAATTTATGCGATCTAGCAAATATAGAAGTGGCTGTAATTTCCTGTGTCTTGCATTTTTCAGGACAAATATTTGCTCTCCTTCTTGCCAGGCTGCTCTCACTGTACAACTATGCGAGAGAAAAAAATAAACAACCATAGACAAGAACTGAAATTGTGTCAGAAATTCTGAAAAGTGGAGAGGAAACATAGCGACTCCAGTGGATTAAACTGCTAATGATATTCAGTAATCAAGCAGATGCTTTCCTAGGCAGGTCATGCACGCAGTCCTACCAAGAACACACAGTCCAGAGGTTTCAGAAGCATGAGATTCCAGTTCAGTATTGTAATCTAGTCAACTGTAGTACACCAGTCAGGCCCAAAAGTACTCAGGAAATAATCAGGTACTGTCATTGTTTCATTAGTACACCTTTCTGTTCCTGACACTGAATTCCACCGTTTCAAGAAATTCAGCTATGAAAGCCACCTTGTGGAACCAAAGGAATATTCTGTTTCCCTGTTATGCACAGCAAACTTTAAACACAAGGTGTTCTTAAAACACTGAGATACAAGCTTTTTGCCAGAGCTGAAAGTTGACAGGCAAGCCTAGTAAATAACCTAAGTAAGCAACCCAAGCTATAAAACCCAAGCCCATACATTTTCTAAAGGAAAGTCTTATAAAGATTACCACTGAAAACCGTATTTTCCCAGATGTTCTCCCATCATTGTAACAAAGTGATTATAACCCTATCCACACCTGAGACATGGCATCGATAAGTCTTAGCAGTGTTTGTAAGTAACAATGAAGCTGTTTTCTATTTCTGCATTAGTGAAATACTGGCATCTTCTAGTCAGAGGAGCAAACAGACACGAGTATACAGATAACTCCACAGTAAGGGCCGTAGGTCAGAACTGAAAATCTCATTTTTCCCCAAATCCAAAACATGGTTCCATTTTCCCATGTTTGCATAAAGGAGAAAGGGCAACTGTAGGCTCCTGAATGTGTCTGGAGAACCAAAGGTCATTATGTTCTAGGAAAAGCACTGGTCATTTAAAAATTAACTGAAAAGTAATACAACAGAACCATATAACAAAAAAAAGTAACATTCTTCTCTCTCTGCTAAGCTTTTCTCTGAGACCACTACTGCACTACACAACCTCCTCTGGATTTTCTTCTGCTTCCTGGGAAAGAAATAACCTGAAGGAATAGTTGGTGAAGCAAATATACATCTTTTTTGACAGAAGTAAAGGCCTATGGAGAAACAGCACAGAAAACAACTGACAAAATCTGAAGAGAAACATGGTGAACTTTTAAAATCATTTTTTCATCTTCACACTAAGTGGTTACAGACTTGCTAAGGAAACATAAGTGCAAAAACTTACTACTTTAAACAAAATCAATTCTGTTTCCTCAGTCAGGTATCAGCACTATTTGCCCATCCAGCCCCACCAATTTTACAGAGAGTGGGCTAAGAAGCATTACTTACCGACCGTGACTGCTGTGCTTGGAAAGGAACAAATTGTCCTGGAGGAGGCAAGTGAGGAGGGTGGTGTGGAGAGATATGAGGAGGATGCAAAAGGAACGGGTCACTAGAAATGAGGGGTGGAAATGCTGCATATGGTACAGGTAGGTGCTGGACTGAGCACGCCTGAAGCACCTGAAATAAAATGAAAACAACGTATTTTTGTCTCTAGCTCAAACATTCCCTATAGAACATTCTATATTTACTATGGAAAGATATCATTAAAACAAAGCAGTTCTCTTGCCTGCTTGGAAAAGTCTCCACACACAAATAGCAACTCAATTCAAATACACAAGGAACAGCAATTAGTACAGAACAAGCTCTGGAAGTCTTCTCATGAGGTCAGTGGGAGTTAGGATTTTCAGTACTCCAGTATTAGACAGGCTCCTAAGTGCTAAGCACATACATCTAGCTTAGTTAATTTTATTTTTCCCACATATTACCTTCAAAACAACATGCCAAAGCAATGGCCTTGCAAACATTTTAAACTCTAGATATTGCCAAGGGACTCCCAACTGTCAGGACCGTGCATTAAAACCTCTGTTGCCCCATATACAAAGAATAATTCATAAGCTCTGCTCGGTTCTGCACTTTGAGGGGAGCCCCATGCTCTAAGGGTAGCTCCCTAAGTGACAACTACTGTGGGAAATAGCCCTTTTTCTCTCCTCTTTGAAATTCCTCATACAAAAGCAACTTTGGGCACTAGAGTTCGAACACTGAAATGATGAAGGCATCGCAGGGAATGTGCTTTGTGGAAGCGTTCAGTTTTACTTCCAACTCTAGATATGGAGAAGCAAGAAAACCTGCATTCTCTTTTTCTTGCTCTTTGATCCATCATGAGAATGTCAGGCATTTCTGTTACATTTTTGACAATTAAATGAGCAATTAATAAGATACTTGTTATCAAATCTTACGAAGAAAGAGGACCCAGTTCTGATCTCTTTTTTTTTTTCTTTTTAGTCATGTCACACAACATATTGTGCCTATGGACTATAATGGCATAAAATGGTAAAGAGATCTAGTTTAAAACCAGATTACATTAGTGGAGGTGGAAATATCACCTCAATTCACTGTGATCATGACCAAAGATAAATTTTTACATGCACTGAAACAGTAGCAGATCAATTTGATCTATTTTTTCTTAAATGCTGACTATACTTCACCGTCAGCTACTGCATCATTCTTCTAAAAAAGAGATACAATAGGCAAGTGTTTTTATTTTTAAAAATATTTTTTTAAATTGTATTTTACTGAATTGAAAACTGTTCTCTGAAGTAGCTGAAGATAAATATGCAAGTAGAACATCACACAGTGTTCTTTAAAACAGGATATACTTTGGTGAACATATTAAAATAGGCTTCATCCCAAGATTCTGTATGATAAAGATTACCACAGCTCCAATATATGTTTGGAACGATCTGTACTATGTCCATGATACTTTTTTAAGTTAGAGCAAACGAGGCTGCACTATCTATCAAGTGGAAAGAAATGAAAACTACCTGTTTGTTCATTCACGCTTTTGGAAAACTTCTGTTGTTTGAACATATGCTTCCAAGAAGTTTTAAAACTTATGAAAGTATTTAATAAATGACATTTGTTTATGTTATAGTTACATATGCAGTGAGAGAGACAAATACTGTGAAAGCAACAAAAGATACTGGGAAGTTCACAGATGAAGCTGTGAAGCAAGCCGACTTGTTGGAGGGCAGGGCTATCTTTCAGATGTATTTTTATAGGCTGGAGAAATTGACTGACAGGAACTACATGAAGTTCAACAAAAGCATATATGAAGTCTGGCACTGGGAGAGAATAACTCCATGGAGCAGGACATTTTGAGACTGACTGGTTAGCGAGTGGATTTGCAGAAAAAAAATGTTGAGTTCTGGTGGACACATCAATGAGAGTACCTACACAAGAGCTACAGTGCACTCCTCCAGTCAAAAAGGCCTACTGCACATTCAGCTGTAAGAATGTAACTAGTGTGTCCAGTGAAGTGATTCCTCCCCTCTATTTGAAACTCATAAATCTGTATCTCAAGTCCTGTGTCCAGTTTTGGCCTCCCCAGTGCCAAAGAAAGAACTGACATACTGAAATGAGTCCACCGAAAGACAACATGATGACCAGGAACCTGGAGCACACTGCATAAAAGAAGAAGCTGCAGAAGTGGATTTGTTCTGCCTTAAAAAGAGAAAAATAAGCGAAGACCTCTACCACTGTCTTCAGCTACTTCATGAGAGCGGACAGGCAGAACCTGACTCTTCCTCAAGGGGCAAAGTGAATTGACAAGGGCCAACAGGACCAAGTTGCAGCAAGGAAAGTTCAACCAGATACACAGAAATTCTTCACCGCAAGTATAGTCAAACACTAGAGTGGTGGAGGCTTAGAGGGGTTGTGAAATCTCCATCCTTCAAGACTGGTACTGCTCTTAGCAGGTGACCACCAGATGACCTCCAGAGCCCCCTCCTAACTTAAATAATTTCTCAATTCTGTAACATAAAGTCTGCCTGCTGATGTTACATATACTCAACCTTAATTCTTTATATTCAGTTGTACCGCATCCATTGTCTCAACACACTTGATTAACTGTTGTACATTCAGTCCAAACAACCTGTTAGAGCTTTACTCCTACATGTATTTAAGGACAGTTGCATTATTGAATTATAAAACATTTTATGAATTGCACAGATAATATACCTGTTCAAAGCAGAGGGTAAGATTGTAAGTGTTGTTTGGATTTCCCTAAGCCCCAGTATAGTTTTAGCTTTTTCTCTGTTGTTTCTTAGAACATGTTGCTTTCTTGCCTTGCTGAATTTACTATGCAAGTATTGTTCCAATCTCTGGGTACCCAGCCTGAGATTGCTTTGCTCCACTAACACCACCACTAAAGAGAAGAAAAAAAGTTGTCTCTCATACTGCCTCAGAGATACACACTGACTCACGTAAAAGATTTTCACCAATTTGAAAGGTAAGGGGAAATATTCCCCAAAAATATTCCAGATTGGCCAGCAGTATGCTGCAGACATTGTTGTCTCTCATGGGGATAAATGGCACCTGGACAAGATGAATGCAAATTACCCTCACTCTTCAAAGAGCAGCTTAAATAAATAGGTGGTCACATCAAGGGTTTTGATTCAGTGTCATAGGCTTGTTCATGCCCTCACGTCACAGAATGTGCAACAGGTAAGTTAAGTTACACATTGCTGGCAAATACATAGCTGGAAGAGATGAATGTTTATACCAATGTTATAAATGGTTAATGGACACTATATATAGTATTTATGTACGATATTACAGATTTATACTAGAAAAAGGAGGGAAAAAAAAGCTGTGACTCTTCCAGCAGATTCTGTGACCTTCGTTTGTACAGCTGAAACTTCTTGGGGTATACTTGTTCAGCTCTGGTTCCTGTTAACACTTACTGATGGAATTCCACAGAATGGTAGCATCAGAGTGCTATGACCTGGAAAGTGGTACCTCTGAGCTGATATATAAAAATTTCTAAGAAAACAGTTCAAGTTCTTTCAAATTTGAAGCTGGCAGATTAGTCAGTCAAGGCACTTTATTCTACTGCCAGAAAGGCACAAAGAGACATCATTATTAAAGAATATTTTGATTCATTTTATGAGAGCATTTTGAGACAGAAGAGCCCTTTTCAGCTTTTAGTGATCTTTCAGGATCTTATTACTTCTCAGAAGAAAACTGACTTCCCAGTATCAGACCTTTTTGTATATATCCAATCCCTGATACCAAGTAAGATTTTTTCTAGGTGAGCTGCCTAATAAAAGCCTTAGAAACCTTCCTCTTACTATCTGAAAGTATGCAGAATAGCTAAGAAATCAGTTCATAAACCAGCATTTAGTTTGAATTAAAAACTATCAGGACCCTATACTATAAAAAGTCACACTCTATAAAGACAGTAGGCAAGTACCATATGCTTACCAGCTCTAAGGCCTACACTGCTATGTCACTGCAATTTACCACAGGGAAAAAAAAAAATGGCTATTTCCAACACAATTAAAACTACACAGTCACTGAAGCTGTAAGGTGCCATTCTTGTGTCTAACATTGAAGCTAGTGCAATTACAGATACCCACTTACTGGGGGAGGCACACTGCAAACTGGAAGGTGCTGCCCACTGAAAACCACTGAGCACCCTGGGACCTGCTGTGTGCTGCAGGCTGGGATGTGCTGGCCTGTGCAAAGTGGTATCCCATGTGGAGCTACCGTTGTCACTGTGTACGAGACAGGAACTGTGCCCTGATGGATCTGTAGCAAAAGGAAAAAATGATTAGTAACTTACTGTAAACTCTTAACAGTGTTGTACAGCATGATGAGTAAAATAACAAGCTTTTACCTACATATCAGAAAAAAATATATTCACAATGAAGGTGTAAAAGGAGGCACATGCTTGTAATTCCTGTTCATTAAAATATTCTTCCCAATGGAATATTCCTTATTGATCAGCAGTTTCTGGGTAAGGCCAAGAGGGATCTCTCAGCTTAAAATGTTAAAACTTCAAAGGTACCTTAAAGTCACTCAGAGGCATCTCAGACTCTACTAAGCCTAATCCCCCTCCACCCCCCCAACACTAAGGTTAGTTCTTACAAAGTAAGAACTCTTACTCCCACATAAAGGCTAATCTACAAGTAGCTAAAGAATTGTCCCATGTCTGAAGGGACTGATTCAATAATAATTCAGAGGCTTGTATCTTTAAAGAACAAGAAAATTGTGTAGATTTTCTTTCTTCCAAAGAGACCAATCTCTTGATTCACTTTCAGACCAACAATCATGCTAAGTCTCCTAACCTAAATGTAACAGAACAGCTAACCGGAAAGCTGAAAAGTGAACATGATTATGAGGCAGCATACCCTAAATATCCACATTTAGATGAGGAAACAGACCCATGTAACCCAATTTTCTAGCTAGTAATATTTCCTAGAACTTAATAATCAAACTAAGATCCAAAGGTATTCTGGTCCTACAAACCACTTGGTTTTTTTGTTTTTAAAAACACTAAACAAGAAATCTCTGATGCTCTAATGAAACTGAAAAGGCTTAAGTGTCAGGGAGCATGTATTAATAGAAAGTAATTATTTCAAGGAAGCTCCCTCTTCCTTCATGATCTGCTAAAATGGAACCTGCTTGCTTAAAATGGAACAAGTAAGAAAAGCTCATTAGGAAGGTGAGAATGAATAAAGACAGCTAACCTACTGAACTAGTAGTGTACAATCAGACACAGAGGCCAAAACAGAACACAGAGCATGGAAAGAACTTTCAAAAATCTCAACCTGTGTATCACTAATGACAGAAACCAGTCTCCCTGACACTGAATTTGACCCAGTTCTGGCTCAGGTACAAAAGTTGGGCATACAGTTCAATACTGTGTGTGACTTTGAAACGTTTACTGCTCAGTGTAATAATAAAAAATGACCTCTCAAAATGGTTATGTCCCTTAAGTAAAAAACATCACCATGGAAGATCTCAGCCTGGAACACCTGGGTTTATCCACGTTTGTCATGATGTAAGCTTGCAACATAAAGCAAAAGCACAATTTGAATTTTTGAGATGCTGCAGCAGTAAAATTGTTCATCAAAATGTAAGGTTCTGAGATGGCTAGAATGGCATTAGCTGCCACCCTTATACTCGGTCCCCAATGCAAATACTTGCCTACGGAAAACTGCTCTGCACACATAATAAAACACAGCAGTAGTATGCAGCTGCACTGAATGCAAACCAGTTTTTAAGCAGGGATGTGAGAGTTGCATTCTGTGTGTGTGCAGTTTGAGAAGTGGACACCAGGATAACCAGTTCTATTTTCCAGTTCATAACTATGTAGCAACCAAGTACTTGTGCTGCAGCCTGCTGCAGCCTGCTTATTTTAACAAAAAAACAACAAAAATTACCTCAACAGGACAAATTCTTTTACAGGTCCTCAATTACAGGATTCTACACCAATTGCTGTCGCAGAGAGGAATTATTTACTTTCTGGAGCAGCCACACATCTAATTTTTTCATAACATTTAAGGATGAGTTGATTAGGCTTGGATGGCTGATTTGCTTATATGATGATACTATCATGAGTCCTGCTGTCATGTAGACAACCAATTATAGGCATTGTGAAGTCTACTTCTAGATAATGTATTTTAACTACTTAGAGACTCCTAAGCTAAGAAGAGGTAGTTCATGTGAAATAGAATACATTCTTAATTATCATATCACATCTTTATCACATTAAATTAACTTCAGAAGCAAAAAACCTGCATTTCAAAGGTTTGAGCCAGAGGCCTACCAAACTATGCCAATACATGCATTGACAAATTGTTAAATACCAATTTTTATTAAAATTCTGGACTTTCTTTTTGTTTTTTTCACTGCCTACTGCAGTGCTCCATACATGAATAATATTCAACAGGAAAAATGCTCTGTAAGAGGACAAATAGAATTTAGTGTTATGTAACTTTCATTGCCAACTAATTTGGGGAGAAGAGGGATCTTGAAGATTTTGAGGCAAAAAACACCCCAACCACCACCATCCCCCCCATCTTCACCACCCTTCTGTTTGTACTCTAAAACTGTTACCTGATCATGAATATCAACCATCACTGCATTCTGCTGTGGTGGGTGAGCAGCTGGGTGCAACATACGAGGAGATACGTTTGGTGGGTGAAAGGCTCGGGGCTCTTCTATTACTTGCTGCTGTCCGTAGGAGACATGGTGATAGTTTTCATCCTGGTTAATAGAATTATGTCTAGACAAACGATCTCTCCTTGTTCTCTGACGTCGAACAGGAGGACTGGAAATACATTAAAAAAATTAGAGATTACATAAATGACACAAATCCTTCTTAATAAGTAAAACCACAAGAGAATCAAATATCAAGAAATTTTTTACACTGGAAAATTTCACTATAACAGGTTTACTAGATTGGAATAAAACTTCTTACTGACAAAAATGCTGAAAACCTGAAGAGATGACACTTTTTTCAGCATAAAAGTGCTTAATAGAGCATAGCTTAACACTGTAAAGGAAACCAGCAGAAGAACTCTTATGTAAGTATTAACCTGTTAAAAAAATGGCACTTAGATTGCCAAGACACGTGCTCAAAAGTCAAGATAGCAAACTTCAAGAGACTTCCTTGCATTAATTCTAGGTAAAAATCCTTCATTACACAATCCGGGATCCTTGCCGCAACCAGACCACAGAACGGTTGCTCACTTAGTGACAGTAGACAAAGCAGTAGACTCCTCTGAAGAAACAAATTAATTTTTCAGCTCTCACATGTTCACTACATAACTGAGTGTCTCATAGAATTCTCTCCAGAAGACCCCAGGAAATTCCGATTGTGGTAATCTTTCTTTTTCAGAGTGGAGAACTGTTGTGTAGATTGATTTAGACCAGAACATCTACATCTTTTGAGCATCTGATCTACAGGCATAGGTCTTGATTATGTATTCTTATATAATTGTGTGTATGTTTGAGCGGAGCTGCTACTATCTTGAGCTAAGACTTCTGTAAATCAGAGACCAGCAGCTCAGGTTCAACACTCAGAAAATGATGCACACACAAGTAACAAACTTGCTATTAGAGGTTTTGATCAAGTCACTTCTCACTTATTTGGAAAGGGAAAGGAGAGAAAGCACAAAACCATCCCCTAATACTTTCAATACACTCCTTCCAATCTCCACAACACATAAATTACAGGTCCCAGAGGCAACAGCAAATTAAAGCTACATGGGACAAAATGGTTTCCCACTTATGGAACAGGCTGAAGGAACCGAACTGCAGAGAAGAGACAAGAAGGGTCTGTGACCATTAGAACATGTCCTCTCCTACACTGTGTGTAAGAGAACTTAAGATTCTTCACTCTCACTATTCACATTGCTTTTACCAAATAAAACTAAAATAAACCTGAAACATGTTGGCAAATCCCAGACATTCCTCAAGTTGAGTCCAACTTTTGTGCTCTGTGCAATGGACATACTCTGGGGAAGGGAAGCATACTACCAGCTATCCAGACGCTACTGTGAATATATGATACAATGTCTCAAGCCACTATTTTTCTGCCCTACTTCACAGGAATGTTAAGTCACTATTGACTTTCTTAGAACTGAAACAAACACTAATTCACAACAGGTCAGACAGAAGGCATAATGCCAGATCGAAACACAGCATTTTTAAAACTGAAAAACCCCAGCAAAAAAATGCATAGCCTTCTTTATCTTTACAAATTACCATATCTAAACACAAAAGTTGTGTTTTCTTCTAAGCACTGAGAACCTAATTTTACGGTCTTACTAATGTGTTTGTCTTAATTCCACTCTCCTTTCCCAGAGTTTTTGTTGCACTCTCCATCTCTGTATTACTAGTATGATACACCTGTTACATGCTCATTAGATAAAACCGGTATATATGACTTCTAACCACAGAGCTATTGATGCAAAGGATGTTCTGGTTTTTGAAGTACTAAGGTTGCTTTAAAGTTGCTATTTCCTGCTATGAAACAGAAATGCTCTGAATACTTTAACACAAAATGTGTATGCAAGGATTTTTGTTTGGAAAAGCTGCAGGAAGAGCGGCAAGTTACAAAAGAGAGCTTCAATGCTTTGGAAGAACAGAAATTCTCTAACCGCCACCAGCACTTAAAGAAGGTAGCTTCTCATAAAACTACTCTTACCCTGTCTCTATTAAAAGGTCTGGCTTCACTTCCCATGAACCCTTTCTTTATGAGAAAGCACACCCAGGAATAGCTGGCAAAACTTCTGAAGTGTTTTTCTAAATGAATGGAGCATCATTCTCTGGAAAAAGCAAAACTGGATTTTTTCCTATGCAGAGTTATAAAGAAAGTATACTTTTCATTCAACAAAATTCAGAGCATCTGGATACACAGTTCTACATGCTTCCTGAATTACTGGAAATGAGTTCAGAAGAATTGTCAAGACATGGGTCTAAACTATTATTTAACATCAGTAATGAACTTGTGTTTGAAGTCTTTAAAAAATATCCACAAAATCCCTCCTCTCTACAGGCACAGTATAAACATGGTAAATGGCCAGTTAAAACAAGGAGACAGGATGAAGTGGTGAAAAAATGTCAGAAATTCCTACCCTCAGGTAGGAACTGTCATCAAAAGGTATCCATAACTGCAGAGTTAGTATTTGCAGATACTACTGTTTTCTAACAAGGGTGATTTCTTTGCAGTAACACATTCTTAAATCCCGTTAGTTCAGAATTACATTCAAGACAAGGAAGAAAGGAAGCACAGGTGAGAGGTGAGACAGATCTCCCATTTCATAATGACTGGTAAAGACAAATTGGAATGGCCTTCTGTGTTTCATACAGGCATGCATTATGCTTTTACATTCACAATTTATCTGTACTATAAGTAGCTGGAAAAAGTAACATCTTTCTGCAAATTCATACCAGGAAGCTACCTTTCTAAACAGTATTTATTTGCTTACAATGAATTTGAAAAAACCCACAATGAATTAGGACACTGGTGTGCTAGGCACTGTATAAAATCCCTGATATAAAGAGGTAAGGTCTAAATAGTAACCCAGACAATGGAAAAAATCTAGATAATAAAAAACCAGCACAGCCTGTGCTGACCAGCTAGAGTGAATGGGTAGGACAAAGGAGTTGATGCTTCTGACATTGGGTCATTGATGTCAGCACTACACACACTTCAGAGGTTTTGCTTGCACTTGCCCTACTAGTCTGTTCCCTTGAGCTGAATGACCATTTGCAACTGGAGTACACCTTTCATCTTATCTTCATCTTAAAACCTCATTAACTCTGAGACCACTCTGTGGTGGGAAGAGAGAAGACAAAGTAGGGAAAACAGGAAATTGGCTTGAAAAGCACATGCATAACCTCATCTAAAGCATTAATAACAGATGCACTCACAATGATCTTAAGGAATCAAGCTTTGATCCATGAGAGGGGTTATTAGTTCTGATACGGCTCCAGAGCATTCTAAGACTCCTGCAAAATAAGAGACACGTATGTGTTGTTCCCCCTAACGATCCTGTTCTAGGAGAGGAGATTGGGTGTGGCACTATACTGGAACTTAGAGCCAGCTCAAATACAACAGTGTACCCAAGCTAAAAAATGCCTTGAGTCCTGTGTAGGGAAACAAAGTACTGACACATTCAAATGCCCGTGATTAGAGCAAAACCAGGTGTCATTACCCAAGAGCAGGTGAGTTGGCCCTAGAAAGAGTAATGCTTCATGTCCACAGTGCTGCAGCCAATCTAACAACTCCTGTCAGGCTGAAGATGGCTTTGCACTGAGATGTCCCTCCACTGGCAGCATGGTTTACTTTCAAGCCACGGGCCACTACCTTGGTTAACACCTGACTGCACTTGAATGTCAGGCACTTGTCCCATGCACATTCATCTCCTATACATCCCATTCTTCTCCTCCATCCCCCAGTATATCTAAACTGTCTAGATTCAGCTATCTGGCCTTTAGCTTGTTAAGCACTCACTCTGGAGAAGATGTTAATGCAGACTGCAAAGAAATCTCTGTAGGCTAGCTGGATACCAAACAAAAATAGCCAAATACAGCATATTCTAGGCATCTCAGTTCAAACCATTTTAAAGGTAAAAAACACCTTTGTGGACCAAATGCCTCTGCAGAGCATCCCTGTACCAAGTTGTACAAAAGGCCTAATCTTCTGTCCTCACAATAACCCTGCAAATTCAAAATTCAACCTCTTTCTTAAGTTTAACAAGCTGTTTTGAGAGCTGTGTATTTTGAATGCCACTGACTGAAAGCTTTCAGATTCATGGATCTGAAGCAATGATACAAAACTAGCATGTTTTAAAGTCTCTTGCCTCAAAACTACTCCTCACTGATCATGGTTAACAAGTTTGATTTGTGGAATCAGAAGAAAACCAGTTATATATTTCTTAAGTCTAATATTTTACATTTATGAGAAAGCACAGACACTGCAATTTTAGTACAAACCAAGCCACAATATTTCCCAGAAGCAGAGAGACAGTGTGTTTTAACTTGCATTAGATGACTCAGCATTTTTGTGGCAGAATGTGAGGCAATGAATAGTTTAACTAGAATAGTAATGAAGTCTGTAGTTTAATGCCTTCCTATACTACCATCCATCCAGGCACCAGTTCGATGGGGTCAACCCAATCTCTATTCTTCCATGACCATTGGAACTTCTTCCAAAATCTCTGCTTTGAGAGGTTAATGAACCACAAACTAAAACCAACATAAAAAATCTAACTCCTATTACATGTGAATCACCCACCTCAGCAACCATCTGACACTATGCTAACCTCCTCACTCTCCCCAGCCTGTATCCCTCATCTTTATTTAGATTGTTTTTATGTACTGTTATGGATTTGTGTGGCGCGGTTTTCT
>VYZV01034349.1:0-12466 GCA_013401275.1 Pandion haliaetus
AGAATTAGTCTGATGTGTTGGGGCAGGGAAGCCTGTCGAAGAATTCACTGTTTCCTGTTCAAACAACACCAGGGAAGCATGGTCAACAGCAAAGCAGAAGAGGTGCCTGCATAAGAGCTGGAATTGGTGCTAGTGGGTAATAATTTGAAGACTGTACAGTCATGATCCCCTTCCAAACAATGCATGCTTAACTTAAATGTGTTACCTATGGATGCTTTCCATCCTTGGCTAATTTGCCCTATGGGGAGGTAAGCTTGCAGCTCTCTTACTTTCATACAGTATTTTGTTTGTCCTTGTGGATAACTAGCTGAGGGAGACTTTAGCCAGTCCAGAGTGTGCT
Organism: Pandion haliaetus; assembly: GCA_013401275.1. Lineage (NCBI taxonomy): Eukaryota > Metazoa > Chordata > Aves > Accipitriformes > Pandionidae > Pandion > Pandion haliaetus. Next base: position 341 of record VYZV01034349.1, read on the forward strand.
GGGGCTTCTGGCAGCTAGATCAGTGAAAGACTTCTCACAGGCTGTGGATTGGTTACTTCTTTTGTGCTCCTAGATCTGCTGCATTCAGCTGGATTAGTTAAGGAGGGAGGGAGGGAGAAGTAAAGTGGGTTTAATATTTGTTATCTTAGTTTTAAGAGATAAAAAAATGGTGCATGCTCTGCAGGCTTTATGGAACAGTGGTACAGGTAACATACCAGTCTTGATCCTTGGACTTTCTCTTGTCTCAGATCCCCAAAGATGAACACATCCTTCGATTTCTGCGGGCTCGTGACTTCAACATTGATAAAGCTCGAGAAATGCTCTGTCAGTCACTGTCTTGGCGAAAGCAGTACCAGGTGGATTATATCCTACAGTCATGGAGGCCCCCAGCCCTCTTAGATGAATACTACACTGGAGGATGGCACTATCAAGACAAAGGTTAGAAGCTGCCCCTTACATTGACACTACAGCACAGTTTGAATTATAGGACCTCAGAAGTAACCTGGGACTTTTGGAGAAAGCTGTATTGATGCTTTAAACATTAACAAAGCAGTTTAACACTTGTAAATAGCCACTCTGTTTTGCTGTAATTTTGTTATTTTCTCTGCACAGATCAGACAGACTAGGGCTAGTGCTAAGCAGCATCTCTTTGATAAGGTTGCCTTTAGATATGATATTTATCCTTTTGAAATATTTAATGTGGCTTTTATAGAAGGTACTAGAGCGATAGCCTGGGAGACTAGAGTGCTTCCCTCTTTCAACCCTTATGTTTGTTTTGAAGATGGACGACCACTCTACATCCTTCGTCTTGGCCAGATGGACACAAAAGGTTTGGTGAAAGCTCTGGGAGAGGAATCGCTGCTGCGACATGTAAGTTGTACTTTCATTTCTCCCCTGAGTAACTCTATTTCCCTTGGTATTTAGAAGCCTTGGTAAAGTGCAGCTGGAATCTACCTGCCTGACGCAAATAATTCCTGTGTTTTGTGGCTGGCAGCTCAAAGTTGGCTTAGTGACTTTGGCACGGCATAGCTTCTCTGTCTTTCTGCAGAGACAGAAATGAAACTTTTGTAACAGTATGAATGGCCCAGAAGGATGTTTTCTGATAATTTGCTGTTTAGCTGTAAGCTTTCCATGGGCCTTTCATGCAGCTCTGCTAATAACATTTGATCTTGAGACTCTTATATTTCCTCTTAGTTTTTTCAATGTCTGTGCCTTGTATGATGAGCGCAACTTTTCAGTAGAGAAGACTTTTTTTAATGTATGCTTTTACTCTCTGTTTTGCACACCGCAAGTTCTCAAATTGGTATACTTCTGGGTTCTGTATTTTTTGAAATAAGATCTCTGGGCTATCCTGGTTTCTTGGTCATACTCAGGCTAATCTTAGTCTGTACTGTCTTTGATTTCAGGTTCTGTCAATTAATGAGGAAGGGCAAAAGAGATGTGAGGAAAATACCAACATCTTTGGCCGCCCCATCACGTTAGTATAGTTAGTTTTCTTGTATCCTTACAGAGTTCGAACTGACATGATGAGAAGAATGTTTATGTGAAGGTTTTAGATTATGTCCTCAGGGTTAAACTGCAGAAAGCAGAGTGTCTGTTATGGGCTGTTCCTGGGCTTGGGGTTATATAGTGGACTTGAATGCAGATAAATTCTACAGCTTCCTATGAGATCAAGCATTGGTCCTTCCTTACGTCTTTTTCTGTCCGCCTTCAGATAAATGTAATCTTGCTGATTTTAATCCAGATCCACGGAATTCTCTTTTCTTTATACAAGAAACCATCTGCCAGATTCCACTTTCATTTAAAATTTATTTTTTAATTGTTTTTAGCAATAGGCCTGCATACCTTCACCCTCCTCCACACTGACAGCATATGTTCTTGCCTTTGGAGTTGGGCATCTGGTTTACCTGAAAGCTGACTGGATTCAGGCTGTCTGCTGCCTGAGTGGAGATCTACTTTTTATTGGAACTGCTGATCTCACTTGTTGGCTTCACTAGATACTGTACAGGCTATGGTGTTACTGAAATATTTTGTGGATCATAAATGAGCAACCACTGTGCAATGAAGGTTCTGACAGGTATTTTTCTGTGTGTTTATTTTAGATCCTGGACATGTCTGGTAGACTTGGAGGGGCTGAATATGCGGCATCTCTGGAGGCCTGGAGTTAAGGCCCTGCTTCGGATAATTGAAGTTGTAGAGGACAACTACCCTGAAACTCTGGGGAGGCTATTGATAGTGCGAGCACCCAGAGTTTTTCCTGTGCTCTGGACTCTGGTGGGTGAAACCTGGACTCAGGATCATAAGTACTTGTGTGTGTACATATAGCTAAATCATCCAGTCAGTGTAAGTTCTGCTTATTTAAAGATTTAGGGAGGAAAAAGCTTCCAGGTATCTTGTGGCTGAACTCCTGAAGAGGCCACAGTGTTGCTTCAGAGAAAGCCATAGCATACCTGTTGCTCATTTGACTCTAGTGCCTGTCATCTACCAGGGCAGGACAGACATTGGACTTAAACTGCAAATCCTTATGTAGTAGTGGTAGCCCAAACTTGGTGGGTTTTCATGTTGATGGGAAAAGACAAGTATTTTTTAATCTCATGCTGGAGGACGCCGAAGAGAAGAGTAATAAATACGGTTCTGCCTGGTGCCTGCTGACTGTTCTGACAATGTAAGAACATGCTCATTAAATTTCTCGTGAGGCTTATGGGGAGTGGTGGTTACAAACTTATTTCACATACAGTAGAGAATGTTGTGAGACAATATAGTACACTTACTATTTGTTACCCCTTTCTTTGGAGAAGTGGTTCAGAGTTGCAAAGCTCTGCACTACTGTTGGTCTGCATTCCTGCTGATGAGGCCTTCTGGTCTAGAGCCTGAAGCATAGTGTAAGATAGTATAAACATTGTCTCTAACTTCACTCTGTGACAGTGATGTCTTCTGTCCACTTTTTATTTCAGGTCAGTCCCTTTATCAATGAGAACACAAGGCAGAAATTCCTCATTTACAGTGGGAATAACTACCAGGGTCCAGGAGGGCTGGTAGACTATGTGGACAAAGACGTGATCCCAGACTTCCTGGGAGGAGACTGCATGGTGAGTTTTCCTTCCTGTTGTGCAGGTGGAGTCTACAACGTGCAAGCTCCCTCAGTTCCCTCCTCCTGTCCTGGTTTCAGCTGGGATAGAGTTAATTGTCTTCCTAGCAGCCGGTACAGTGCTAAGTTTTGAGCTAGGTATGAGAGGAATGTTGATAACGCACTGATGTTTTCAGTTATTGCTCAGTAATGTTTAGTCTAAAGTCAAGGCTTTTCAGCCTTTGATGCCCAGCCAGCAAGAAAGCTGCAGGGGCACAAGAAGCTGGGAGGGAACACAGTCAGGGCAGCTGACCCAAAGTGACCAACGGAGTATTCCATACCATATGACGTTTTAGGAACTGCGGCGGGCGCGTTGTGGAGGAGGGATTTCCGGGTTGGTCGATCGGCGGGTGGTGAGCAGTTGCATTGTGCATCACTTGTATATTCCAATCCTATTATTATTATTGTTGTAATCTCATTAGTGTTATCATTATTAGTTTTTTTTTCTGTTCTATTAAACCGTTCTTATCTCAACCCACGAGTTCTACCTCTTTTCCCGATTTCCTCCCCATCCCACTGGGTGTGGGGGGGAGTGGGTGAACGGCTGCGTGGTGCTTAGTTGTTGGCCGGGGTTAAACCACGACACCTCCTCAACACTCTGGCCTTTCACTCCCTTCTGAAAGATGGTTACACCTCTGTTCTGGCTGGGATACCCTCAGGCTGAGCAGCACAGTGCAGTTAATTTGTGCGCAGGAGACTTTACCCTGAAGTGGTGATGCTGCCCTGGAGAAGGGGGTTAGAGGTCAACTTTCTAAATGGAGCTTAGATAAACCATTGTAGTTCAAGTAAACTTAGTCCCACTGTGAAACCTTATACCAGCTGAGGGTGTCATCCTCTGTGTCTGACAGCCAGCAAGTGTTCATGGTACAGATGACTTCATACATTACCATTAGATTAGTATGAACCCTCATACTTGTTTGTCTGACTCTTCCAGTGTACTGTCCCAGAAGGTGGGCTTGTTCCCAAGTCACTTTATCAAACAGAAGAAGAGCCAGAGAACTCGGATCACATCCGGTTATGGACAGAAACTATCTATCATTCTGCGAGTGTCCTCAAAGGAGCTCCACATGAGGTACAGACCAGAACTTCATAAGGCTGAAGGAGGTGCTGAACTGGTATCAGTCATGTGTTCCATCTGTTAAGGCTGACTAGAACAACGAAGGGCTCCCAAAGTGTGAGCATGAGATGGTTCAGCAGCAATGTGCCTTTCTTAGGAAGGCTAATGCTAGTGGACAGCTAGAAGTGTGGAAGTTAAGAACAGCAATTTGAGAAGCAGTGTCTCTTAACTCTACTATGGCCTGATCTTCTGCAAGATACAGTCTCTTCCTCCTCCTTCTTGAGGAAATAAAGCTCCCTCAGTTTCACTTGTGATAGCACAGCTTCCATTCTCAGTGGCATACCTAGGACAGTAATGGTGGTGATATAAGAAGGTATGTACTGGGAACATCCTGATGGGGGTCATCAGAAAAGAGAATGTCCAAAACCAGAGCACTTGAGTGTCAGAACAATCCACTAGCTTCACTGATGGTGAGTAACTCTGATTTGACCTGCTTAGATTCCTTAAAAAGCAGCAGTGCCTTTTGGAGTCCATAGCTGCTTAGAAGGTGCTCTTTGCTTTGTCCTGAATGCTTTGCTTCAGTTCCATTGAGCTTTTCCTAGAACTAGTAAATGATTTACAAGCAACTGATACAGGGGAGAGATGGGGTAAAAAATGCCTGAGGAGATTTACTGTGGCAGAAGACTGGCAATGGAAATTAGTCTATATCCTCCTTAGGAATCAAGACCAATAGCTTAACTGAAGGATTGTAAAGAAAAGCATGCTTACAGAGTGGGAAGGAATATGCTGGCTGCCACCTGAAGACTTTACTCTTTGCACCATGCTTGTTCTGTTCCTTTCTTAGATAGTTGTGGAGATTCTGGAAGGGGAATCCGTCATCACCTGGGACTTTGACATCCTGAAGGGAGATGTGGTTTTCAGCCTCTTTCACTCCAAACGAGCTCCTGAAACAAGTCATGAAGAAGCCACATTACCAAGTACCTCTGCTGCTGGGGACAATACGCAGCTAATTGATAAGACGTGGGTCCTTGGGGTCGATTACAGCCGTATGGAATCTCCACTGGTTTGCCGGGAAGGAGAGAGCATCCAGGTCTGATGTGTTTGGGTCCTGGCATGGGTCTTACAGTCCTAGCAAACTCCAAAATGGTCTGATGCTGGGAAAGGGCAGGAATTGATAGCATGGGAAATCATGTATTGCTTGGAAATAGTTGTTGTGGTCATCATTCTCTGGATTCCCTGTGAAAGTGGTTGCTATTGCAGTTCTAACTTAGACTGAGCCATTGGAAAGAGATTCAATAATCCATGATAAAAAGCTAATTGAAAATAATGGTTATTTTTTTTACTAGCATTACAGGGGTGTGGCTCAGGCATGTAAAATAAGTGAATGGTGTATGGTCCCCAAAGCAGTCAGCTCAGTAGTTTCTTTTGACTTTGCCAAGTCATTCATCTATTTCTTAAGATGCCTGGTAGTCACTTGATGGCACTCTTTCTCTCCCAGGGATCTCATGTGACTCGCTGGCCTGGCTTTTACATTCTCCAGTGGAAAATGCATGGCCCTCTGCCCTGTTCTGGCACTAGTCTCCCTCGGGTGGATGATGTTCTTGCCTCTCTGCAAGTTTCCAGTCACAAGTGCAAGCTTATATACTACTATGAGGTGCTTGCATCCAAGGACTTCAGGTAGGAGATTTACTGGGGGAGATTTACTGTATGACTTGCAATAGAGAAGCCAAACAAGAGGAGTGAGTGCGAGTTAAACATCCAGATACCAATGACCTCTGCAGAGTGTGTGTTTCATTGGTGAGAAGTTAGATGGACACAAACTTGGTGGCATTTTGTGCCAAGAATCTCCTTTTAATAAGGGACCCCTTGGACCAGTGCTTCAGTTTTTGCTTACAGCTACCTGAAGAGGGGGGAGGTTTTTGACTGAGGAGTTCTGTGATCTTAGTTGGGAACATTTTGAGAAGTTACTTTTGGAATAACTTCACAAATATCAGCTGGGCTATTTCATACATATTTCATTTGGCACTTGAAAAGGATGTCAGTCATGACTTGGAGAGTGCTTTCTGAATAGGTGAATATATCAACCTTGACAGGATTTGCCTAGCCTCCTTTAATGCTAAAGGGACTTTTCAAATCAACCAGTAATTTGAATTCTTTGCAAGTACTTGACCTTTCACTAGGAGATGGAGGAAGTGTTAGGGAGAACAGACTTGCAGATGGGCAGGTAGTGACCTTGAGAATGTGAGCTGGCCAGATCCTGTGGAGTCAGAGCAGCAGCAAATTTCTTACCCCAGTCATTCAAACTTGTTCCTTGCTGCTCTACCTGCATAGAATGTGTCAGGAACAGTAGGCAGTCACACCTACAGTGAACACAGTCTGCTTTTGGCAGAAGGAGCTCGAAGACCACGGCTGGACACGCTGAAGTTGGGACTGTCATGCTTAGCAGGCTGGAGTTCTCAGGTTAGCAGTGGCAGTTGCATTCACTGAGCTATGCTGCATTTGGAGTGCTCTTGAGTTTTCCTTTCTGCTCACGGGCAGTGAATGCAGCCACAGAGGCTTCAGCTGTGTCCCACTCCCAGAATAACTGTGAGAAACAAGGTATAATACTTGTAACTAGGAAAAAAGATATCTCTGACCAAATTAATTTTTCATCATGACACAGACATTCTTAGAGACCAAATTGAAAATGATGGGACAAAAATAAAATACTTTTGCAAGTGTTATAGAGTGTAAGGTGATCTGTCAGATGTGTAGAGTTATCCATTAATAGCTGCCTTCCTAACAAATATATCTGTTTTGTCCCATCCCAGGGGATCCATGTCAAGCCTGGAATCTTGCAACAGTGGCTTTTCCCAGCTGAGTGGAGCCACAACATCTTCCAGCCAGTCCCAGAGCAGCTCCCATCTTTCCAGATAGCGGGACCAAGGCTACAGCTGCAAAGAAAAATTGCTTGGGACTTCCTGACCCCCCCCAGAGCTGCTCTGTACACCAAACCAAAGAGCCTCCATGGGCTGAGTCTTGAGGTAGTCATTTGTGTGACCACAGGTAGCAGCCATTTGGACACAGAGCGGCCTCTGGGAGCTACTTTAAATGTGAAAACTTGGAATTCAAATGGCAGATTAAGAAATTTTGTATCAGATGCCTACTCCTCAGTAGGCTTTTTCACAAATTGTGTTTTTTGGATGAATGTCAGTTTGCATGAATCCATGTATTACTCAACTTTAAAGGGCTCTTTCCAATCAGTCTTTTTCCTATGCGTGGTAGAGGAGACTGATGTTGCCTTATCTGTTTGATCTGTAGGACTAGATTATTCATGTGTAGCAAAACTAATCTAGTTTTCTGGGTGCCCAGGGTACCAATTACACATCAGAAAGTAAAGTGGGCATTTCAGGGGCAGGGACTTGAAGCAAACTAAATACCTTTATACGGATAGGATGTCAGGTCAAACCTAAAACCTCTTCCTAACTGACAGGATGCTATTAGGAAATGTGTTGGATTTTTTTTAACCCGCTGAGACACAAAAGTCAAAATGGTTTTCTGGAAAGTACAGGCAGAGAGCCTGCCTCCAGTAAGCAGCAACTTTCTTAAAGATAGACTGTTGTTCCTTTTTCCTCAGGTTTACAAGCAATAATGAGTAGATCTGACCCATCTCATCAAAGTGGATGGGAACTGAATCAAATTATAAAGGGCTAAGAAAAGCAATATTTTATTTCCTGAAGGCACAAAATTTTATGGCAGTATTATAGAACTTGCTTTTTTAAAACAAGAGCCTACTTGAAGAGAAAACTTAAAAAAAAAAAGCTTGTATGTATTTAAGCACTTACTGAAAAGTATTTATTCAAATACTAGCTTATTTTAAATTAATTTTTAACTTATTTATAATTTCAGAAATTACTATTTATTAAATCCAGTCGCCTTTTTTAATGGGATGAACTTTGTTTTAGAAAGGTGTAACTGATTGTCTTCAATCCCAAGAAATCTTTCTACTTAGGTTCTAATCTTTGTGATCGCTGGATATTCTTGCGTAAAGGGCTGTATCGTACATAGCATTTGGGGTAAGGGCCGTGTGTCATCTTTTCCTGCAAGGTGAGGTTAGAGTCCAGTGCTTTTTGGACTTGAGGGATGTTTCTTAGGATTAAGAAGCAAGGATTTTGTTCAGGAGTTGTAAGAAGACAGTGCATCTTCATAACACACCAAAAATACCATGTTTGTCCATGATCTCCACTGATTATTCCACAGAGTAGATGTGTAGCAAAGGTGCTAGTGATCCATTTATCAGGTTGGGTAGCAAAGTTCTACACGTTCTTGTCTAGGTGGCAACAAAATGAGACTAGATGTCAGATACTCAATTGCCCTTGGGCAGTAGTTGCAGCTGGCAGACACGCAGGACTTGTGATGTGGACAGATGTCTGCTTTTGGATCCAGCTGTGCTGTGTGAAGCCCTCATCCCCTCCTGCTGGAGGTTACCTCTGCACAGATCTGCTGCCTACAGAAGGGTGTTGTGAGGGTACTGCCCCTGCGGTTGATCAGGTTATCCCAGCCAAGTGACTCATGTCATGTAGTACAGCGAATGTGGTCTATAATGACTGAGTTTCCAGTTCCTCAGCTGGGGAGCAGAACAGACAGTTCTGGGCTTGGGGTGGGGGAAAGCACAGGTGGTGGTGGAAGTGTGGTTTGTTCCTCCAGCACAGCAATCCATGTATCCATGGCCATGCTTCTTAGTAAAGACTTGGGGTTTCTTTCCCTCTCACCAAGTTTTTATTAAGGTTATGGAATCTGCAGCTGAGAACTGTAGGCATGTCAAGTAGTTCCTTCTAACCCAGTTTTTTTAATTACTGGTTTTGAAGTACCAGGCATTGACAAAGGAGAAAAGAACCCCAGTATCTGGAACAATGGGAGATGAAGAACGTGATGGATTTATGTAAGTTGCTTGTTTTTTGTTTTTTTTTTTTTAAAGGATTGGAGCCAGGGAAATTACGCTCCTACCTTGCTTCTCTCACTGTGAGAGTATAACAGGTAACTTAGTTATGCAGGCCCTGGGAAAGTTCTGATTTCACAGAATTCCCCAGTCGTTCTGTGGATTTTACTGTTTCTCCCAGACGAATGAAACTTCTGTCTCTGGCATGTCAGCGTAATTGGAGTCTGATAGAGAGGGAAAAGTACTACCTTTGGTCTGGAGAATCAAGAGTTCTGGAATTAAAAGTGCATGTGCGTGTCACTCATGTAAAATCCTTTACCCATAATTAATTCTGATGCTATTTAACAAACATATATATACACCTGTTTCTTTTCCACGTTAAGTAAAGGTGGCCTGTCCACCTATGTCAAGGCTGGTAATTAATGTCCAATTTAGAAAAATAGATGACATGTCCAATTTAGAAAAATTAATGTCCAAATTTGAAAAAAATTAGATGACGTCCAATTAAAAAAATTAATGTCCAATTAAAAAATAGATGACACATCATGAATCAGTCCCATACATCTCCACATACTATCATTTATATTCAAAAAAGTTCCTTCCAATTAATTACCCTGGGGGCTAGCACTAACCCTAATTGCCATGAAGGAGTTAGTTTTACCCTCGATATAAGATAGAAAAGATAAAGACTTTATTAAAAAGTTCATTAAGCAATAGAATTACAATTGCTACTACAATCATACATTAAGTTCTTAAAATAGTTCATGTTTGACTCGCAAATATATGCACAGTATCTACTGAAGTAAATAATGCCCTATTTGATAAACAGCACACAACCTTTTCTTGTCAGGAACTAGAGAGTTCTAAAGCTGTTAGTACTTCGTAATTGCCTTGATACCATTTTCCACGTGCTCCCAAAGGAAATCCCTTAAATTTAATAATCTTAGCATTCGTCAATTCTTGAACTTGATCTTTAAGGTGATGCTATTTTCTTACTTTCTCTGCCGCTGCGTCCACCAGTGATGTTGGTTTACTGTCATATCTAATTGTAATATCTACGACTAAGGCCTGATCTCCCTTAACAAATACCAGATCAGGTTTATACAATTGATTTTGTTCATCTTTTAACAATGGCTCTTGAAATACCACCCAATCTTTCTTTTTAGCTTCCTGTGCCAATATTTCGCGTAGTTGATTATGTCTCTTTATCCTGGCATCTTGCACCATGGGACAGGTTTCATTCTCTGCTTGACAATGCCAACATGATTTAATTTGAGACTTGTGTCTTCCTCTTGCCACAAATGCTCCTGTGGGGTAGGTGTTTGCTCTCAGCTGTAATGCCGTGATGAGTTTTCTATGGGGAATGCCTCTGTAATATTCAATCCAGTTGTTGCTGATTTTATCCTTCTCAAAGTTGGAAACCCACGGCCCTGGGAGAGCAGCTTGGTCCAACTCACAAACTCTTGTTTTTGCCAGTTACAAGGTTTCGGAAAGGTAGTTTTTGGAGCTGGTACCTCCCATTCTGAAGATGGTTCTTCATTGCCCAATTCCTCTGATATCACCATAACTGCCCTCAGGTCCCACATGGATGGAATTTTATCCTTATCTCCTCCAGCTGTAATTCTTAGTCTTTCAAATTCTCTCTCAATTCCCTCTTGTCTCACAATTGGTCTCATCGTTTCATCTGAAGATTGAGCAACTGTATGCAGTCTTTAGGCTTGTTACACTAGGGATCAATCCCAAGAGTCTGGTAATACCTAGGTCTGCATCCCAAGTATTGGAATACAGGATGGCATTGCAGGTACTTGCCGGTAGATGTAACCATTCCTTGACAGCCGTTCAAATTGTCAGGTCAGGTGTTTCCAGGTACATCAGCGTGGTCTGCTAGGTAGATCAATCGTGGGATAGTATATCCCTCCAAGATGTCCACCTTCTGAACTGTTTTCAGAGAAGACCTTCCTATCTGTTGTAACCAATCCTTTATTTCCTATCTGTTGTGATCAATCGTGGGATAGTATATCCCTCCAAGATGTCCACCTTCTGAACTGTTTTCAGAGAAGACCTTCCTATCTGTTGTAACCAATCCTTTATTTCCTATCTGTTGTAACCAATCCTTTATTTCCTCCAGTAGTTCTGGTTTTGATATTCCAGTCCATGCGTCTATGCACAGGCCGAAGTACTTTTCAGAGATACCAGGTTCAATCGTGTTGAGGGGGCTGCCATTAATTAGCCATGGAGGACAGTCATTGATCACATATGAGTCTGTCATAGGTTGGATGTAGAAACCATGGCATTTTTTTCCCTGTGTCTTGAGGCCTGTTAGATCACAGAAGACCTCTAAAATTTTGATATTCTTCTGCATGCTGTCCCATGATTCACTCAGCAGTACTAAGTCATCTGCAAAAGCCACGGTTGTTATGTGTTTTGAGCAGTGTTGGAATCCATTTCCCTCTTCCTCAAATTTACACAGTAAGAGGTCCACAGACAAATTAATTCTGATGCTAATTAACAAGCTGTTACAGAGGCACGCACAATCGAATCCAAGGGGTGTTAAAACTCAGATTTATTCTTCAGTAAAAAGTTAGTTAGAACTCTGGTAACATTTGTGAACCACAGGTTCAATGATGTAAGGGGAATTAGTACTACACAGCTGACTTAAGAATTCTTAAGATTTAAAACGATGACTGAAAATGTGCATGTTGCTCACCTAAAAGATGAGGGCTCTCAACCTGCAGGAGTTACCTAGGGCAGCATCCTGACCCAAGGGGAGACTCCCCGACTGCAGACCCGCTGCTCCAAGGGCAACTGATTCAAAATGTCCTCTGGCAGGACCCCGTTTATACCTTTGTCAAATCTGATCTGTGGTCATTTTAATCCCCATTGGCCAAAAGGTCAACACTTCCATGTTCCTGATGCTTGTCAGATTGGTCAGTTCGATTTTCAACCTGTGGCCTCTAGGGTTTGGGGTTTTTTTCTTCTCTTCCCAGCCTGGAGAAGTTTCATTCCCTGTCGGGGGGGGGGGGG
>VYZV01034349.1:12493-29857 GCA_013401275.1 Pandion haliaetus
AGTGGGGGGCGGGTGGGTACCTGCCACACAAACACATAAATTATACATGTTTCTTTTCCAAGTTAAGTAAAGGTGGCCCGTCCACCTATGTCAAAACCGGTAATGATATTCCCAGTTAGTAAAATGCTGACATTTACAATTGATCTTTTGTCCAAATTTAGAGTAAGTGATGTGACGTGACCACGAGTTCCTTATTACTCTCCCAACCTTTCCAGTGCCAAGGTTGATCCTTCCAAGATTTTAGCCAGGGACTTCCCTATCTCTAAACATTGTGAGTCAAGTTAGCAATACCCCTGGTTATGTAGCAGGCAGGGTAGGGGTAACTTTATTAATAAATGGCAATGCAGCAAAATAGCAATACAGCAGAACAATAACAATCAAATACTTACGTTCTTACAGCAATTCTCGATTGACTTGCAAAAATATATATAATATCAACAGACATAAATAATGCTTTCTTTGATATATAACATGCAATCTTTCCTTGCCGGGAACTTGAGATTCCCAATGCTTTTAGCACTTTGTAATTGCCAGAATACCATTTTCCTCGCACACCCACAGGGAATACCTTAAATTTAGTATTTTTAGCATTTATTAGTTCTTGAATTTGGTCTTTAAGATGGCAATATTTCTTTACTTTTTCTGCTGCCATGTCCACCAATGATGTCAATTTACTTTCATATTCAATTGTCACATCAATAACTATCGCCTGATCTCCCTTTACAAATACCAGATTAGGCTTATATATTTCATTTTGTTCATCTTTTCACATAGGCTCCTGGAACACAATGCAGTCCTTCTTTTTGGCTTCAGTTATCACTATTTCACATAATTGATTATGTCTTTTGATTCTAGCATCTTGTACCGTGGGGCAATACCCAATGATACAAGCACGTCTCATTTTCTGCTTGACAGCGTTGACAGGATTTTATTTGCAACTCCTGTCTCCCCAATGCCAGGAATTCCCTGGTGTTAGCTCTTAATTCCATGTTAGCTCTTAATTGCAGTGCAGTGCGGAGTCTTCTGTGAGGGATACCCCTATATTGTTCAATCCAATTGTTACTAATTTTATCTTTCTCCAAGTTGCTAAGACCACAGCCCTGAGACTGCAACTTGGTCCAATTTATAAATTTCTGGGTTTGCCAGTCACATGGTTTAGGAAAAATAATTTTGGGGGCTGATAGGTCCCATTCTGAAGCTGGTTCCTCTTCGCCCACTTCCTCAGATGCTACCCTAATCACACTCGGGTCCCAAGTAGATGGTATTTTATTCTTGTCGCCTCCAGCTGTTACCCATAGTTTTTCAAATTCTTTTTCAATCCCCTCTTGTTTTACTATTGGTCTTACTACTTCATCCGAGGACTGCGCAATGCTGTGAGTCTTTGAGCTTGTATGCTGGGGATCAAACCCGAGAATCTCATGATGCCTAAACCTCCATCACACTAGAAAAAGTTTCAAACTGACTCCTAAAGCATCAGGAGCAAACCCAGCCTCGTCCTCCCCATGCTCTTTGAGGATTTCAGCTTCTTGTGGCTTGATTCTTATGTGATTGGTCACGTCCCGTGGTGGTAACATTCCTGTTTCCTGTGTTTCCCTTGGTTTGCTCTGGTTAAGAATCTCTTCCATTGCACTGGATTTTTGGTTTTTTTAATTTTAAAATGTGGCATGTGCTGTTCTCCTCCCACCAGTAAAAGTTTTGGGTGTTTAACTCTTGTCAGTGAGGTACCTGGAACTTGGCACACCTGGCAGGTCTCTGAATGAGCCAGGAAGAGATGAAGGGCTGGTCCTATGGAGCACTCCCTCCAGCTGGCTCCGGGGATATCACAACCGCAGTTTTTCCTCTCGTTCCACAGTAGTACCGCTCTCCTGCCCCACAAAAGGCTGCACGCATCTGTTTGGGAAGCAGTTTGTGATCTCTCCCTTGTCAATTTTAAGCAAAACTGCCTGGGTTATTCCACCTACCAATTTACTTTGCTACCAATTTAAATAATGCAATATAGGGTTTTTTTCCCCTTTTTTTCCTGAGTGTTAACATAACAGGAGAAAGGGGGCAGCAGCCTGGATGTTGTGGCTGATGCTGTGCTGTGCTTTTTAAACCTGACTTTGTGAACTGCAGATACAAGAGAAGCAGAATACTTCCAAACACCCTTCCCCCCACCCCCAAATGACATCAGCATGCCTTAGAAAATAAAACATGCTGTTTCTTTCACAGCAGCCTCTTGTGAGTTGAGACTGGGAGGAGTTCTGCATTATGGCTCCCTGGGAGCCACTCATCTCTCAAAAACCTCCAAAGCCAGAACCTTGAAAAACAGACTCCAGTTCTGGGTGCTGAGCTAGAGAGGTAGCAAGGCCCTCCCTGCTCCCCAGCAGTATCCTGGCAGCTGCTCCCTAATAAAGTCAGTGAGCTCGGGCTGTGTTCAGGTACCCAGCTGAGTACTTAAAAAATAGCTCCTCAGTAGATCGGGGCTTTCCCCTGTTTCAAATATTCCATATGCAAAACACAATACCTACCTCAAAGAGCTGTTGCCATGTTTAATGTGGGATACGAGACCTCAAGAGCAAGGATGCTATGCTGTAGGTGCAAAGTGTTGTGCCATTGTTTACAATTAAATATGGCCACATGTGAAACCTTTATTCTTGATGATTTCTACAGGCTTGCCCCATCCTGCCATTTACTGGCTTCCATCCCAGTAGGACAGGGAAAGGCAAACATGAAGCACGTCACCAGTGGGCACACACTGAAGGTGGATGTCAGACTTGTCTCAGAGCAAAGCTGGAATGTAGCAGCAGAGTCATTTTGGCTAAACATCTTGCTGTCTTTCAGGTTTGAAAAGGGCTTTTTTAACTGCTGGGGACAGAACAGCTTAGCCTTGTGGAGGGACCGAGGGGGGCCCTAGCCTGGGAAGGTGCAAAAGCAGCAGTGCTGGCTGCTTTACCAGTTCCATGTGCCAAGGGTTAAGCTGGAAACTGGCACTCTAACGCACTCTCACGCTGTCAGCAGGGAGGCACTGAGAGCTTGTTTTGGCTGTTTCTCGGCTTCCTGTACTTGCTGTTGGGGGAGGAGTGATCCTGGTTGTCATTACGTGAGGGGATTCCGAGCGACTGCAGTTGCTTTCGCTGTGCAGATGTGTGTACCACAGAGTCTGACACTGCCGTGTTCACTTCAGTCTTTTGGTTGGCCAGTTTGGTTTTATCAATTCCCTTTCAGTAACGGGAAAAAAACCAACTTTTAATAAGAATGTCTAATTCCAATTTGGCTTATTCATCAAAAAATTCTGAAAATGCCATAATCCAGTCATCTTAAACCTGTAACGCTTACTGCAACTCAGAATTCCTGGTAGGAAGTGGTGAGCCCAACTGTCCACTCAGCTCAGGTGTGAAGCTGCTATGTGCTGACGCAAGTAGCTAAGGCCAGCTGTACTAGAGTCAGAGGAATCCCTTATTTCAAAATGCATTTTACTAGCTCACACTTCTTAAGTATCTGCAATGTTTATCCTGTGAGCCAAATGCTGCAAGAAACAGAGCCATTAGACTCTTAAGGACTAAAGTTGACAAACATTTGTCAAAGATTCCTGCATGCTATTGGCTTGAGTATTCTTCCAACATGTTTGTGATGATTCTTACACCTGATCATTTCTCTCCTGGAAGGCTAAATTGGAATCCTGACACGCATTAGCTTTTAATGACATCAGCATCCACTTCCAAGCTATTAGTTACGTATATAAGTTAAATGGGCATTAATTTTTTTTAGCAAGCACTTACTTTCTCTCCATTGCAGCTGTCTTCATTTTTATATATTGAAGTCCTGATTTTTCTCAGCCAAAAGACCCCAAATATTCTTTAAAAGCACACTAGCAAAATGCAGAGTGCTTTGTAATGTGTTACTTGACAACAAATGTACTTAGTTACAGTATTTGTAGGTTCTGGTAAGAGCTGTACATTTCTGTATGTTGGAAATAAAAAAAAAAATCTCTAAAGAACATGTCTAATTAATTGATGCAACTGTTCAAATTGTGGTAAACTGAAAATCTAAGCATGTGTGCTGCTGTCTTTACCCACAGAAACAGAGGTAAAGCTTGATTGTATTCAGTTATTCCTACTTTTTAACTAAAATGCTCTTTAACTTTTTTCCCGTAGAACCAGCAGGCTAGTACAACACATCATCCTGCAGTGTAGTTGGTTGTTTAAAATAAAGAGGGCCCACTGGGTTCGAATGGCCAGCCGAGATTAACTGGGAAAGGATCATATCTTCCTTCTGCAACTGAATATTAAGAATTTGAGTTTCAGGCAGTTATCACTAAAAGACTTTATTCAAGTTTCAAATAGTCTTCTGTAAATAGTAGAAAAATAGAATCTTCCGTTTACAGATTGATTTGATGCCAACAGTGGCACAAAAATTACATATCCTTGGAGAGATAAAACTGCAGTGCGTAAAAATGTTAATATTCAGGCTCAGACAGGCTTTAAAACCCCCCTTTGCAGCATTAGAGTAGCACACTAAAGGCTAGTTTTCCCTCCTGTGGAAGCAAACTCACTTTTTTTAAAATGCATTGTGCAAGGACATGTTCTAGTAAAACGTCAGATTTCCAGCCGAGATGTTCCGGATCTTGGGTTGCCTGAAGCTCTTCCTGACGGAGGCCCCAGCTCGCTGCTGGCGGCTGTTCCCTCTGACGAGGGAAGGGCAGTTCTATCAGCAGTAAGCAAGGGCTGCTGCACAGACCGTCCCACTGGGCTCATCAGGCTGGGGTAGGGTGAGCCCAGTCCCACGCCTTGGTCCTGGTGTGCCGACCGTGCCAGGCTGCTGCTGTCTCTTCCCTTCCCTTCCCCAGGTGGGAGAGCTCCAGGCTGCAGTCCCTCAGTGACAGCCCACACAGCCAAGCAGAGCACACCGGCTTCTGGGAGGTATGAGAGAAGGCAAGAATGAAATTTCTGAGCTGATGAGGCTTTTTATGTTGCTGTACTGTAAGAACCTACCAAAAATGCAGTGCTCATCAGGCACCTCTTCAACTACTTCTAGGAATAAGTATTTGGTAAGAAAACACTCTGGCTCTGCAGTCAACACAGGCCAGGGGAAGAAAGTCAGGTGCAAGAAAGCCCCAATCCTGTGTGTCAGCCTTGAGCCTACCACTGTAGCCAGGAGGAGGAATGCTGTGGTTTTATTGTGTGCTGCACCTGTTTCAACATTTTAATAAACCAAAATTTTTTTTTTTTTTTTCAGTTTTCTGATAAAAGTCTGAGCTTACCAGGGGAGGGCAGACAGGTATAGACTACACCATCCTTAAGCCAGCTTCCTTAAGGCTAGCTTTATGCTAGAGGCAATCTATCTTGCATTGTAAAAATACTTACTACTGCTCAGGTGAGAAGGGACCTTTCTGAAGTGCCTACAGCTTACATTTCTCACCTGTTTCCCTCAAGTATTGGAGGGAACCAGCCCCCTTCCTTTACTGCTAGAGCAGAGGAATTCCCTTATCCACCTGTGCATGTGGAAGCTGGCCCCATGGCTTGTGCCCTGCATCCTCTCATGGCAACTAATCACACAGTCCTGTTTGCTCCAGCTGGGGCAGCGGAGGAAGGCAGGGAAGCTAGCCATGTTCTCAGCAGGGCTAGGCCAGAAACAAGGGAGTTTCTTGGACCGAGGGATCTTGCTGCTGCTCTTGGGTTAGTCAGTGCTTTTATACTCTAGTCTGAATAGCCTCAGTAGCGGTCAGTGCTGAGTGGCAGTACAAGGCGCAAAGTAAAATACCTCATCTCATCTGGGACGCTACAGGAGTGCCCGGCTTTGGTCCCGAGTATCTTCTGTCTCACAGGCAGCAGATGTGGAGGTGTGACTGGCTTCCCCATTCATGTCCCTTAGGGGGTGGTAGAGATAGTCGCCACCCTCATGGCGCCTCTCTGACCTGGCCTTGAGAAAAAGGCCTACGTTTCCCATGGCGCTAATTACCAGAAGCAGAGCCAAGACAGAGGTCATGGAGATCCACGTTTTTCTGTCAGACAGAAGCAAAATCCACATAAGCCACATCTCTTGACCTGCTTTCACGTGTTCCCAGCGTGCAAATGACTTCTCAAGGTTTGTACTCCCTTCTCTGACATCACACGCTTGTGGTTCTGCTCTCAGGCAGGTGAGAACATGCTCTGTGAAAGCATTTGAAAGGCTGCTCTGGCAGCCAGAGCAAATGGCTGGTTTTAGCTTTCCACTCAGTTAACGAGTGACCAGCTGTGCCTGCAGAGCGACTGTAGCTTCGCCAACACTACAGAAGCCATGCTCTGGTGTCAGAGCTGCCCTCGTCCATTTGTTGCCTATATAGTGCATCAGTGGGAGAGCAAAGGTGGCTCTTGTTTAACTGCGAACTGCAGATTGCCAGGCTCAGAGCATCGACTGTCACCAGTGGGAGCTTCAGCTCAGCACTTGTCTTAAGGTGCTAAACGCTTAATTCTGCCTTCCCTGTCTTTCCTGTCACAAGAGCTGTAGGTGATACAACGAAGTCAGAACACAGATGCTTTGGGCAATGAAGCAGCAGGTCTCTAAGCTTCACTGACACATGGCCCTGGCACCCAGGAGGTGGTGTGAACAACTCCATCTCACAGCGAGCAATTGATGGCACAGACTCGGTGTGTACGTACACACGTATATGACGAGTATTACACACTTACTCTGACAGAGAGAATTTTTCTTTGCTCCTTCCCTTATTCTGGGAAGCCAAACACCGCCCAGCTGGAAAACAAAGAATAGCAGGAAGAAAAGCAATATTGGGGGGAGGGTGTAAAATTCCACTAAAAAAGAGCAAGCTTAGGTAAGATGACAGCCAGCCAGAGCTGGTAACTAAGCAAACACAACATTATGCACTAAAGCTGCTCTTCTAACTTCTTTTTTTTTTAAGACACAACCGCTGTAACCAGAGATACCTTTGTTTAACTGGTCTTGTACTGCCAATTCATAGGTGACGTTGCAGCTGCCTGTCTCCCGGTCACAGGGACACATGTGTTCACACGCACATCGATTCTGGCAGTTTGGCCCATACCAGCCCATGGGACACTCTAGGGAATTGAATACAAAGAAGTTGGTCATTGTCAAAGCTCCACCTGCTTTGAAACCATCCAGTCTATGACTGCAGCTCCCCGCTACCCACAGCTCAACTGTGCCTGCTTCCCCAGCTGCACCAGCTCAGTGCCAGGAAGGATGGGCACGCTCAGAGCTTTAGGAGAGGCTCAAACCTCACTTACAACTCACTGAGGTATTTGTGTTGCTTCTGTCACCACAGCAGTCTCTGGTGCTTCCAATGTGCTTTTCTTCCTGCTGCATCTAAGCTATGGTCCTGCTGTTGGGCTTATAAGCAAAGGTGGAGGGGGGGCAACAGTGGCCAATTCCAAAAGGGAAGCAGTCAGGTCCCCAGCTTTCCTGCAGCCTGACAAAGCTGTTCTGCCTGCTCACCCTGCTTCCTCCATCCTGAAAGCACCAAACTGTGAGTTAACTGCTGTTATTTTGTTCACTTCACGGAGTAGATTTTGTAAAATAGGGATTGGACTGGCTGGGCGTTCCTAGGCTGAGAACAAACCATGCACAGCAGAAGTTCACACCCATTCTGTAATTACCTTGTCCTGTCACCAGAGCAGGCTGTTCAGTCAGGTACATAGGGACCTCGAGCACTTCAGAAAAGCTGGAGCAGTTACACAATCGAGAATGTCCCTAGCTCTGTTAGGACTAGCATGAGTACAGCCGGAGTTCAAAGGCTGTAAGCCAGAACGGCCCTTTGGAGCATTTCACACTCACTGACCCAGACCATCTGAAGCCCAGGCTACAGGCAGAGCCTAGTGCAACACCCTTAAGCAAAGGATATTCAAGTACTCATGTTCTACACTCATAAGCTTGGGAAAGCAACACAGTTCTTTGGGGCAGAGACTAAACAGGCATCCACAATTTTCTAACGATGAAGAAGACTCTTTCCTCTCTGCTCCCTCCTTTTCTTTTTAGGCAGTTTGGCTAGGACAGGCAAGCCCTTAAGAGCTGGGAGCTGGCAGGTTATGCTCCAGCTGTGAAGTTCAGGCCTGAGCCTGCCTGGCAGACCTCACACTTGCTTTGCGTACAAGAGGTGGCTCAGATGTGACACAAAAGCCTCTCCCCAGGCCGTTATTTGGAGCAGCCCTTACCTTGCTCACAGCTGGTGCCATAGTACCCAGCCAGGCAGGAACAGGTTCCATGCACGGGGTCACACAAGCCACCGTTCTGGCACTGGCATTTCTGGGTGCAAGCTTCCCCATAGAAATCACTAGCACAAGCTGCAGGAGACAAGCAAAGATCTCGTCAGGGCCCTCACTACAAAGGCAAGCAATCCCACTCCATGCTTATACGCCTGGAGTTTGCACTAGCACAGGGAGTTGACAGCTGCTCAGAGGACATAAGCAGAGCCTGTGCCTTGAACAAGGAGCAAGGGCTTGAAGTGTTTTGCACCAAGCCAATCTTAAGATGCCCAGGCTGCGATTAACCTCACACTGACAAAAAGGAAAGCACACCGTGTAGCCTTTCCCTTCACTGCTCCCTCTTGGGGAGCCACCCACCACTGCAGCTGCCAGCTGTTAGGAAGTGGTTCACATTACCCTCTTGCTGGCTATGAAGAAGTGGAGTGGAGGTCAACATTACCTTCGCTGCAGTTGGTGCCAATCCAGCCAGCATCACACAGGCATCCAGCTGTGCAAACACAAACAGGCATTAACAATAGAGAAAGACTTAGAAATAGCAGGAACTCAAAATTAGGAGCTTCTGCTTCTTGGGGTGCCCTCTTAATTCTCCCTGCCAGGGAACCCACACAAGAGGAATCCTGAGCTCACACACAGGTGAGGTTCAAATATGCACCTGCTACAGCTGCCAAACACAGCAGAACCCCCTGCTGATGAGATTTTGAGAGATTAGCTCTGGGTGAACTATTAGCAACGGCTGCACCCACTGAGCTCTGCCCAGTCACTTCACTGGTGCAAACCTGACTGTGAGTCCAATCAGGGAGGTAGCACAGAAACAGGGCAATAGGATTGAGCAGGCACAGAAGAGCAGAAGCTGGGGGGTGTACATTACGGCAGTCCCTAGATGCAAAATGAGTTTATGGAAAAGTAGCAACTGCATACTTGTAAAAATCATGAAGCAGGGGAGTCAAGTAAAGAAGGAACAATAAAGGAAGGGGGCAGAACTCAGCTGCTCTGTCACACAGCATAATACACTGCCCTTCTCATCAGCAGATTTACAAACAAACCAGAAGCACAGCCCCAGGGGACAGAAAGGGAAACTGAGACATAAGAGTTTGAAGTCACGTCTTATTTACAGGTCCAGTTTCCAGATCTGAGTCCCAGCCTAGCCCTGCTGCTATCTCCTAAAGGCAACATGTTCTGACCATCTCTACCGCTGCTTCAGATGCTGGAGGGAAAGAGGAGAGCAGTTCCATATGCCCAGGAGGTAAGACAAGGGCTGACGTACACAGTACCAGCTGGCTTCCCGAGTCAGGGTATGGGCTGGCCAGACAATCAGCACCGGCAGCCCTAAAAGGCTGGGCTCCTGGGCCCAGGAAGCCTCGCCAAAGAGTGCTGCTCTGTGCAGCGAAGGAAGCGGCTACTGCTGGTGCCAGTTCATGTAAGCTGCATTCCTTCACACCAGAGTGGGAATGGACTTTGTGAACCAGCCAGGACTGCACACAGCAATGTGCTGAGGCCCCACCAAGGTGCCTCGCAGGCAGGTAAGCGGCATTCCCCATGTATACACTGCCCAGGTCTGTGCTTCCCCTAGAGCTACCCACAGGCACCCAGTGGAATCTCCATGTTAGAAGCCTTTGTGCACCACAGCGACTCACAGTCGGTGCAGATGCCATGCAGGCTGCAGTTGGAAGGGCCACAGTCCAAGATGTCACAGGCTGGACCTCTCCAGAAGTCCTCAGTGCAGCGGCACTCCCCTTCCACACAGTTCCCATGACCGCTGCAGTCTGCAGGCTCACAGGCAGGTTCATGGATACACATGATGGTCGAGATGCTCCGAGGGCAACGCCACATGTTGTCAAAGGAGCTGGGGACAGAAGACGGGTCCTGTAAAGCATGCAAGCACTGTGCTGCTCCCAGCCCTACGTGAAACCAGTTGATACCACAAATTTTCATCCTGATTCACACTGGCAAAGAAGAACATTAATAATGGGAAAATACAGACATTAAACTAGATTTGAGTCACTGATATAATCCACAAATTTTCGTTCTGATTCATGCTGGCAAAAAAAAGCATTAATAATGGGAAAATATAAACATAAAACTAGATTTGAGTCACTGTTTTAACTAAGTGTTAACTCCTATTGGATAGGAGTCATTTCAAACATGGAATTACAGAATGCAACATGCAAAGTCTCCCTTTAAGCAGTCCCAGCTTCCCTGAACTTGGGCATTCAACAGGCCTTTTCTTGAATATTACTTGTTTTGATATAAGTGATGTCATTGCAGTTATAGCAACGCTTGGCTTTCGTCAGACTGCAAACTGAATTTTAAATCCCTTCATGTTTACAGTCAGAAATGACTAAAAAGCTAAATTTAAAGTAGAATATTCTTTAGGTTCCTTCACATGAGGCAGAGCAGGGTCTCCAAGTCAGTGTTTCTTTTTCACAATAAAAAGCTGTTGACAGATCTCTGCTAATTCCTGTGAATGTGCAGCTCTGACTCTCCCAGTCTAAGAGCTGTTTCCTTATCTGATTCCTGCATCAGGCCACTCAGTCATGTTGAACAGCTTTGCTGCATGTCTGAAAGCAGCTAAACTTTAATCCTGGATGACTAAGTGGAAAAAATATGGAGTCACTAAATCGTTTTAAATTTTAGAGTCAGTCTCTCTCTCAAAACTTGTCACTTGCCTTTACGTTGTTATCTCCCAGCAATGCAGACTGACTCCCTTGCAGAGCAGAGGCGTAGGACTGAGCTCTGCACACTAACGGGAGCTGCATGATTACTTGTGCAGCCCTGGGCATGTGCCGCCAGCACCTACCAGTGCTCAGACGGGTAGCTTGCAAGGGTTCCATTTAAGACCAGTGTTGCAGACCCTCCACCATCCAGGTTGATAGCATTGACAATTCCCTGATGCTTCAGAAATTCAGCCATTTCCCAGAGGTTGACCCTGCAAAAGCAAACAGTTGTTCATTGCTCACTCATGCTATTTGACTTCAGAGAAACTGCTATACTAGAAGCTTGGTCCCTCTCCTCAGTGGAAGGGGAGAAGCTCTGCCACCCCAGGTATGCTGAGTTGCTGGCTGGAGGCTGCCTTAGCCTTTTCTGGCCCTGCCAGAAAGACACCAAACAGCGGTGTCTTCAACCGACCTCTTGAGCTCTGCCAGTCTCTGCCTTAAAACACATTACTGGCAGCTACAGAGTCCCTCCAGTTCCAGTGACAGAATTTAAGGACCGATCTTGCACCTTCCCCCAGGACCTTACCACAACCCTAGCCTTACCCTCTGGATTCTGTCTGTCCATCCACATGAACCAAGACCAGCTGCCCCTGACTGTCGTGTCCAACAGCGGTCCTGGCTGATATCACATTGATGAACTTGTCGAAGGTTCCTGTGCAGGAGAGGGAATAATTCACACACCAGCTGGGTGACAGAACTGGCTGTCTGCAAAACAGCTCCCAGCAAGGAGCTCATCTAAGTTGAAACACAATGAGAAGAGAGATCAGGTTCCTCTTGTTCATCCAAGCCCATCTAGGAATAACGTTTCCAGAAGCACTCTTGTTAAGGTTTTGTCTGGCACAGGGACAAAGAAGGGGATTCAGAAGCCCTCAGTTTTTAACTCCTGTAAGAGGCATCTGAGTTTCTCTGGACAAGTATTAATACCAATCATGCCACCACTATTTATAGTTCTCAGTTAATTCTGTTCAACAACCTTGAACAGGCAAGTGCAGCCTCATCTTGCAGGCAGCCTATTTCTTGTACTGCGCTTGCCACAGACTCGGGGTAAAGTAGCACAGAAGAAATTTGGACCTCTTGAGTGAGTAGCAAACTGCAACTAGACAACATAGTTTCCACTGCTACCCCCTCCTTCCAACAGCCCCATCAGACGGACAATCTATACCCGGGCTGAAGCTAGGCTTTACAATATTTACCTGTGGTTTGAATTTCACCACACTCAGCCATTTGACTCTGACTGATGTACACTTCTCCATTTCTTAGGAGCCAAACTACCCCACTCACAAGCTGCACAAAAGGGTTTGCTTGATCCAAGACATCTTCCTCAGACAGGTAACTAGGAAAGAGAGAGCAGGAGGGGTTACCCACAGTCACAGCAGTGTCACGTAAGAGCCTCTTCTGCTGCCAGCAGACTCCAGAAGCAAGGAGAAGGGGAGAAGGTGGCTGAATGAAAGCTAGCTACATCTAAAACTAGAGGCCAAGCAGCGTGAAACATCACTTCAGCAGCCACAGTGGACCCTGTTCTCCGCTATTCTGCACAAAACCGCTGTTAATGATGGTCCCAGGCCACTGTGCATGAAACAACTGTCAACAATGTGCTCAGTGGACCTGAGCCAGGATAATAAGGGCAGAGCCATTGCCAAATACTCAGGGAGCTGTGGAAGCAGCTGTAGCATCTTGCTGTCTGTCAGCTTCCATTCTGCAAAACACTGACACCAAAGAGCTTTTGAGGGTTTTCAGCAACAGCATCCAGTCTGGGGGAAGACACTGCTAGATGCTACCTCCTCCCCTCTGTCTGGGAAAGAGCTTCCTCTACTCTTCCAGAGAGCAAAACCTTTCACTGAACAGACAGTAAAAGGACTGTTCAGCAACTGTTTCCATGATCAGGCATTGTGTGTCACTGTGGAATGCTTCCCAAGGGATATTCTTCTCTCAAGAATTAGGGTGCTGAGTAACATCTGCTTCATCAGAACCTGATGCTAGGTGATGCTTGCAACTGACAGGAGAGGACAGCAGCAAAGGTTGGGGCTGAAGAGCTGTGCTTTCACTGTAAGTTCTGCCAGTGGTTTTTGGTTTAAAAATGATTGCTCTGTGTGCTCCAGACACGTCTTGTGGATGCTCAACTTTTAGTTTTTCAGTATCCATGACTGCAGCCAAACAAAGCTTCATGCTTTGTAGAAAAGTGTAATTGAAAATACCTGAATGGAAAACATGCAGAAAGAAATCCCTTTACCCATGGGAAAGGAACACAAAGACAAAATTAACACAGCTGAAAATGGATCAAATTGCATTAACAGCTGGAGCATGGACTAATCAACACTCAGCTTTTAAAGCCTGCAACTACCCATCCTCAGTCCAGGTGGTAGAGGCAGCATCTTTGCTAGGTGGGGGTAACAATGTGCCCCAATGCACCCTCCTGCTGCTCGTGATATAGTGTGAAAGGGCCAAATGTGACTTACTTTCCCCGCTGACAGCCCAAATTATTTACACCAAAACTATTTCTAGTGTCATATTTTGGAAGCTGCAAAGATACCAAGCAGACAGCACCTCACACAGTGTGCCGACTCCATTTAACATGGGAGATGCTGCTAGAGCAGGAGAGGAGCAGAGCAGAGCTGAGATTAAGGACTCAACAGTGACCTTGCAGCTGCTGTTGGTCCCCTCGGCAGAAGCCCCCTCACTAAAAGGGACACGTCACCAACTCCGCCAGCCCCTCTGTCACGTAAATTAGGGCTGTGGTTCTCAGGGCTGTCATGGAATGGCTGCACACTAAAGCCCTGGCTTGGTACAGCCAGTTTGGCTTTGCTGAAGTCTGAGGGCACATGGGAGTGGGCTAACAGAAGGGTGGAGAATACAGCCAACAGATGCAGCAGCTTCCAGGCTGCTTCTCAATCTTCTGAGATGATCAGAAGGACCTCTGGGAACCCTTCTAGGACCTTTAGGGTGCCTGCTGCTGGGGAATGGTAGCTACTGGGGGCCTTTACTTCCAGCAAGCACTAATAGTTCTTCTGTCAGCTATTCCTCATCACAGGGTGCTTTGAGCTTTTGTCTCCAGCTGATTACGGAGTGTCACACACCCTTTCTGCTGGTGCCAGGAAGAGGCCTATTAACCCCCAGGCTGAGATTGAAGCTCCCAAGAGTCAAAAGACACTATAGCTCATGTGGTAGGGAGCTGGAAGCTCTGGTGACACACCACAGGGCACAGTCTCCAGCACCAACTTCTGCAACTATCTCCAGCACAGCAGACACCTCAATTCAGCTTGAGCTGTGGAGGGAGAAGGCAGTGCTCCAGCTCTCAGGCTGCAGGCATACCTGTGCCTCTCACTGAAGCTGATGCCAAGGGAAATGGTGTCCTACTGCATGCTGGCTGAGGAGCTATGCTGCTGGGACAAGGAGATACAGGAGCTCTGCACACTGCACAGCAGCAGGGATGATGAGAAAGAGGTGGACACATCTTCCTTAATAGCCTGTGGAAGCAAAACCCTGAACCCCACAATGCTCAGAGGGAGCACCCAGGACCTGCTTGCTGGGGTGGCAACTCCTGTGATGATGAAGGCTGGAAGACCATGAGCTCTGGCACCTGGAGGGAGCTCTTCTTCCACCCGGGTTCAGTGCCCTGGCAGCAGGCAAGGGGCTGGGAGCTCTGTGAAATAAAGTGTCTGTGCCAGCTGAACCTGAACCCTGCAGCAGCACCAGAGGAGATGGGTGAGTGATAGGTGGAAGCTCCCTGCTACAGGGGACAGATGCTCCCATTTGTTAGCTTGTCTAGCAAGGTTTGCTGGGGGTTCAGATCTGGGATGTTGTAGGGAAAATGCTGAGGCTTCTCCAGCCTCCAGACTGCTGTCCCCTGCCACTCTTCCACACGGGCACCAACAGCACTGCCAGGGGAAACTAGGAGTGTATCAAGAGCAACTGCATAGCTCTGGGGGTGATAGCCAAGGGTGGCCCGGGTGGTCCTCTCCTCAATCCTACTGGTGAGGAGGAAGGGTTTGAGAAGCAGCAGATGGATTCTGTGGGTCAATACACAGGAGCATGGCTCACGTTGACAACAGGAATTTTTTTTTTTTTACGAGGCTAGAACGCTCTCTGAGGACAGACTGGCAGAGATGGCATCCACATGACCAAGTGAGGCAAAAGTAACCTCTGTAAAGAGGCAATCTGGTAAGGAGACCTTTAAACCAGGAATGACACAGGAGGAAGATAATTGCCCACAGTCAAGTGAAGAAGTGGCAGACCAGGCTGGCAAGTGAAGGTTACAGGGTGACGTGGACAAGAGAACTTGAAACAACAACGTATTAACAAAAGGTGAGTGCAACCATATGCACACAAATAAGGAAGTAGTGAGAGGACTCCTGGGGAAGCTCTTGCCCTCTTTGTGGAAATTCAGTGGGTGCCTATGGGAAGTTGTACAGTAACGCAAGCAGTAGGCACAAACAGGAGAAATCGAAGGTCTGTGCAGCTGCAGGGCTACAACCTCACTGGGATCACGCAGAGATGGTGGGACAGTGCATATGACTGGAATCCTGCAAAGGATGGATACGGGTTCTTAAGAAGAGCCTGTACCCAGGGAAGGTGGTGGGAGAAGCGGGGAGCAGCCACCCTTTACATGAGACAGCAGCAGGAACGCCTGGAGGAGAGGCGGTGGGGTAGCCCTGTATTTTAGGGAATGTATTGATTGTCTAGAGTTTAATGATGATGATGATAATGTTGAGTGGTTTTGGGTAAGATTCAGGGGGAAGACCAACAAGGCAGCTATCATGGTGGGATTCTGTTGTAGACAATCCAACTGGGATGAAGAGGCAGATGAAATATTCTGTAAGCAGCTGGGAGAAGTCTCACAATCGCTAGCCCTTGTTCTCATGGGGGACTTCAACTTACCAGATGTCTGCTGGAAATACAATACAGTGGAGAAGAAACAGTCCAGGAGGTTCCTGGAGTGCGTGGAAGAGAACTTCCGACACAGCTGGTGAGGGAGCCAACTAGGGAAGGCGCCCCACTGGACCTCTTGTGAACAGAGGAGGATTTGTGGGTGATGTGATGGTTAGAGGCCATCTTGGGCACAGCAATCATGAAATTGTAAGAGTTTTCAATTCTTGGAGAAGTAAGGAGGGGGGTCAGCAGAACTCTTATCTTGGACTTCTGGAAGACAGACTTTGGCCTGTTTAGGACTGGTTGACGGAGTCCCTCAGGAGGCAGTCCTGAAGGGCAAAGTTGTCCAGGAAGGCTGGACATTCTTCAAGAAGGAAATCTTAAAGGTGCAGGAGCAGGCAGTCCCCATGTGCTGAAAGATGAGCTGGCAGGGAAGACCAGCCTAGCTGAACAGAGAGCTTTGCTGGAGCCCAGAATAAAAAGGAGACTTTATGACCTTTGGAAGAAGGGGCAGGCAGCCCAGGACTACAAAAATGTCATGAAGGTATGCAGGGAGAAAATTAGAAGGGCCAAAGCCCATCTAGAACTTAATCTGGCTACTGCCATAAAAGACAGTAAAAAATGTTCCTATAAATACATTAGCAACAAAAGGAGGGCTAAGGAGAATCTCCATCCTTTATTGGATGCAGGGGGAAACAGTGACAAAGGATAAGGAAAAGGCTGAGGTACTTAATGCCTTCTTTGCATCAGTCTTTAATAGTAAGACCAGTTGTTCTCCTGGTGTCCTGAGCTGGAAGACAGGGAGCAGAATGAAGCCCCCATAATCCAAGGGGAAATGGTTAGCAACCTGCTACACCACTTAGACACACACAAGTCTATGGGGCCGGATGGGATCCACCCAAGGGTACTGAGGTAGCTGACAGAAGTGCTCACCAAGCCACTTTCATGCATTTATCAGCAGTCCTGGCTACCTGGGGAGGTCCTAGTTGACCGGAAGTTAGCAGATACAATGCCCATCTACAAGAAGGACTGGAAGGAGGATCTAGGGAACTACAGGCCTGTCAGTCTGACCTCAGTGCTGGAGAAGGTTATGGAGCAGATCATCTTGAGTGCCATCACACAGCATGTACAGGACAACCAGGCAATCAGGCCCAGTCAGCATGGGTTCATGAAAGGCAGGTCCTGCTTGCCCCCACCTCATCTCCTTCTGTGACCAAGTGACCTGCCTAGTGGATGAGGGAAAGGCTGCAGATGTTGTCTACCTGGACTTTAGTAAAGCCTTTGACACCATTTTCCACTGCATTCTTCTGGAGAAACTGGCTGTGCATGGCTTGGATGGGTGTACTCTTCACGGGGTAAAAAACTGGCTGAGTTGTGGTGAATGGAGTTAAATTCAGTTGGCAGCAGGTCACAAGTGGTGCTCCCCAGGGCTCAGTACTGGGGCCAGTTCTCCTTAATATCTTTATCAATGATCTGGACAAGGGGATTGAGTGCACCCTCAGTAAGTTTGCAGCTGACACCAAGTTGGGAGGAAGGGTTGATTTGCTCAAGGGAAGGAAGGCTCTGCAGAGGGATCTGGACAGGCTGGA
>VYZV01034349.1:40678-52843 GCA_013401275.1 Pandion haliaetus
CTGTCCCGCGTAGTACCCGCACCACCAAGCCGACCTCGGGGCACCGGCTCGGCGGCGCCCGGCCAGAGCCCCAGGAGGGCAAGCGGAGCGGCGCTACCGGCCGTGAAAGGACCCCCCTCCCTCTGCCACCCGTACCGGGACGGCAGGGCTGGCACCGCCTCGGCCACCCCCGCGGACACTCACCCGGCGCCGCGCGCCGCCTNCCTTTCTTCTGTGCAGTGTGTTTGCGTCATTTCTGGAGCGAGGTACAAATCTGAGCCCATCTCCAGCAGCCCTCTTTGGATCTGCCAAGATAAATGACATCACAGCCAGATACAGTCAGCTTTGTGATGTTACTAGAAATGAGGAAATAATTTCATAGATGTAAATTCTTCCTCTGAATGTCTGCAAACAGACTGCAAGAGCTGTCAAGCCCCCAGTTATACAGATTTAGTGCCATTTCCTACTAACTTGAAAAGCATCTTGAGAGTGGAGCATATTTCTTCATTACTGGATTTGCTGTCTTTTATACTGTCAATCATTTTGCTCTGACAAACACCAAAGAAGGGCTATTAATTACAGAGAATGAATTTAAGATAATGCTGCAGCTCAGCCCCTTGCCAGTGCTCTGGAAGGTCAAAGGAGACTTGCATTCCCTGTGACAAACAAACAATATTCACTAGTATAACTTCAAGGGGGGGTGGGGGGTGGAGAGTGATGATATATTCAGTCAGCTCTAGGTTTTCCTAACTGTAACTTCAGTAGCTTGGATTCTGTGACACCCCTTGGCTAACAGGACGAAAACTCTCAGAGAGCCTTAGTTTACAAATCCAGGAATTTTCACTTTCAAGAAATATCCAAGTCAAATACGTGATTTAAAAAAGCAAATCCTCCGTTCCTGTATCTGCCTATAAGGTAGTTATTTTTTCTAACCAGGAACTATATGCCAGAACCCTCATTTTCAGGAAAAAATGTTTCTCTTTTTAATTTCCGTAGTTCTATTTTGAACCAAAGAACTATTTTGTCAACAGTGGTAAGGGCACCTGCTTTATTCACTGTGTTTCATCTTCATCAAGTGCTTAGTCCTGTCACCTCCTCCAGCCGTACTGACTGCTCCAAACACTTCTTAAGTTTCGTATTTCTTTCTCTTGACCGCAATAGCTCGCTCTTGGTTCTTGCAGCCCATTTTCAGCTCTAGCACTGACCAAACGAAAGAGACTGTTCGGAAAGCCATAACCATTCAAAGAGCAACAGTAAAAGCAGGCACCCTTCAGTTTTCTACTAAATTCTAACAGGTTAAATAGCAGAGGAAATTAATTGGATGGGTTTTGCCAAGGTTTAGAGGCTAGTTGCTGGGCGGTGTGTAAATGCTAACTTCAGGACATTGTTTCAGTGTTTCATTGCTCTGTTCTGAGCCATTCCTGTCACTGAGGAAAATATTGCTTGTATGTCATTATATCACAAACAAAATTTCAAAATGTTTTTATTGGGATTAAAATGCATCTTTTAGGCATGCAGTCTGCTCCCAGGCTGGTGGGGCTAATCTTAAAATCCAAGCCTCTGTTCCCCATGGAGACATGGCTCTGGCACAGACTTCGACATCTGTGAAAGCAGAGGGCAGGCCTGCTGCTGCTGCCTGGCAGCAGATGCTCCTGTCGTCTTAGGATGGGGGATGCAATTAAACTCTTTCCTTTCTTTCCCTGTTCACAAATGTCGCTTGATAGAGAACTTTCATATCTTTATCGCAAAAAAATCAAGCCGACTGCTGGGCTGCATTGCACACAATTTCCTTGAGCTACTTGGTGAGCGGGGGAGAGGGGAATTCACGGGGGAAGCATTAGGAAAGCCCCATTTGCCCTGCAGAACGGGTCATTACAGTTGCCTGATGTATGTTTACGTCTGTTCAGCCTGCATGTGGCTGATGATGAGCTCAGTTAGTTTTGTCCTTACTTTCAGGCATTTGATTCTGTAAGTGATGTGATACAAGGGGAGGTATCACCGCTGTGAATGGGGGGAGTGGGGCTGTGGAGCCGCATGCCCAAGGCTGTATTGCAGGTGGCAGAAGCTGGTATTTCCATGGCCAGTGCTAAAGCTGGGAGGTAATGCCTCAGCTCTCCTAGGATAAGTGTACCTGGTATAGGTAAGTGTGCTGCTGTCTCGGGTACCTTGCAGGTGGAAAAATGTACTTTTATTTCAGAAATGAACTGGAAAACTCCCTTAGCACAAACCTGGGCATTTAAAGACCTTAGCAAATGGGTTATTATGCCTCCACTTTCATTCAGCAGAGGAGAGCTGCACATGTCCTGCTTGTGTTTCGAGCTGGAAACAAGGCTGGCCAGTTGAAACTCCAGGGTGGGCTAACAATGTGGTTTTAATGGTCTAAACTCAGCAAGCAGAGTACTCTGGGAGTTCATTCAGGATTGTGCTTTCTCTTTTGCTCAAACGCCTTAAACTTCTCACAGGGAACATCCTGTACTAAGGGGCTTCATCAGAAGGCTTCCACCCAATTCCCAAACTCGCCCTGTCTTTTCTGTAGCTTACAAGAGAGGCCAGGATCACAATGTGGGGTGTAGAATCCACAGGCCAAAAGCTGCCTTTAGAAATCCATAGGGAACAGAAACCTCATGCAAACTGGAATGAAAAAAAAAAACCAAAAACCCAAAACAAAACAGTATTTGAAAACTGAATAGTCTTTCCTCTCCATACAGGGCATTTACTTTGCAGTTTACTTTCATCTCTAAAGCAGCCCCTCCCACTGCACTAATATTAAGTACTGCGTGGAGTATAAGTACCTTGTTTTTCTACAACTTTTCAAAGAGGGAAGGGTGGGCATTGTCAGAGTTTCAGTGTTTGTTTGTGGTGATACAAGATTTCCCCATTAATGGAGATAATTACCTGTTGTTAAGGACAATCAGTCTCAATTTCAAGCATGCCACAAACACACTTGCCTCCCCAAAATACAGGTTCTAAAATATATGTGTGTGCAGGTGCTGGCAAACCACCTTATGACCACACTGGACAGAATGAATCTGAGAAGCTAAGCTGTCCTGGGCTTTGGTACGAAGACACAGCTCCAAACCTAACTTAGGTTTTAGTCTAAGTTGGGTTCTAAATCGGAATATCTCTGTTTTCTCCACTCAGTGGAGGTCAGCCAAGCTTGCCTTTTTTTTTTTCTGTTATCACAGTGAATATCGTGAAAGGAAAGTGCATGCTGATGTCTAGATCTAATACTAGCTCCACCTCTGTCTTGAACCTAAAGTTCAGCCCAGCTCTGAAAATTAGGGCGTGAACACAATTAACAAGTATTTGACCCTTTTCCTGTAATTTGAAAATTTTTAGTTGTGGAAAAACATGTCTAATAATTACTAATTTGAATTGGCCTATGGGAACTTACTGGGAATTTTATAAGCCATGCATACTGGCTCTTCTCTTTCTGATTAGCTTACTGTCTTCTTCCTCTTCTATGCCCATAGCTGTAGAACTGGGTAGAAGTAAAAATTTATTTCTATAATGTATACCTGTATCTGTCTGAAAATATGTCTAAGCCAATACAAATCAGTCAGGAGAGACTCTCTTTGGGAAGGCTTGTAAAAATTTCCTCTAACTAGGTCACTTCTTTTTACCTTCACGCTTTCCTTAAGGGTTTTTGAGTGCGAAGAAAAGGAATAAAGCAGATAAAAAGCAGCTAGTGAGATTAAAAGGCAGCAACTGAAAGAAGTGTACAGAGTTTGGGATGGTAGAGGGTGCTATGGGTGGAAAAAGCAGCATTTTTAAAAGGGTCTTTCCACACTATTCACCCTTCAGGAAGGAAGGTTGAGGGTGGAAAGCTTGCTGAGAAAATTAAGTGCTATGGTTCTATCCAGTGCTAGCTGTAGTCTTAACTTAAAGGGGAGAACAGCTCACATTAGATGAGGTTAGGCAGGTGTATGGTTCACGTCACAGCATGTACTGAACAGAATAAAATTCATTTCATATTTTAGAGCATGGTGGTCTTTAGAGGAGTGCTTAGCTTGGGGCCAGGGAGTCCTACCTTTGAAACACCCTAGTCTTTTCATCTTCAGTGCAGTGAGCAAAGCACAGGAGATTCTCAGCAGCATCATAACAGGCTGTGGGCTCAGCACTAGGCTACCTGCAGTAGCATTTCAGGCTACCTAGAATTGCTTCCAAATTGAGCTTGTTCTGCGACCGACTCCTTTCATCTCCACTGTAGCAGGGGTTGCACTTTAGAAATGGAGCAAACAGGAGAACAAACACAAGAAGCAAATTACCTTGCTGTTAAAAATGGCAATAATTTATCATATGACGACATAGCACAGCTTCAGTAGTCTGAACCCTTTGAAGTCATGTTGGGTTTATGACTAGTGTTAGTCTGTACCCCCACAGTGCTAGTGTGATTGGTGCAAATGTTTATTACTGAGATATTTCATGTTAATTTTTTCAGTGCAAATGAAAAAAAACATAATGCAATTTTTTAAAGGTTTATACTACATATATTACGTAGCAATAAGAGTAGCCAAGGTAGCAGCAGGTTCTTGTGAGGTTAGCTTGAGACACTTGGGTTGGTGACATCTGGGATTAGCGAAGTTCAACTAGTCAGAAGGATTTAGGCTTCTGTGTGTCTATTTATTGCACTTGCAGCAATCTGTCAAGGGGAGGAAGATGAGATGGATCCTAAGTGCCTACACACGTATGTAGTGTGCATCTGTGAGGGAGAACACATTTGGTGATGTTCACAGGAACAGACATGACTCAAAAGCTGTGTAGCACTTCGGGGTTTTTTAAGCGCTCTGCGGTGTAACCCAATGAATTACATAGTGGCTAACTGGTTATTCTGTTTTGGCAAACATCCTGAGATATTAACAGGGATGACAAAGGAATTAAAACTAAAAGTGGCTTGGAACAAAAATCTGCTAACTCAGCACTGCTCCTGAGAGCAAATGTTGCTGGGATGCGTACAAATTGTCCATTTAAGCCAAACAATCTTAGGAAACCAGTGCTGGGTCCTAGATTTTTGACTCAGCTTCAGTAGACCATTCCAGAATAAACTGCAAACAGCATTTCCAAACTTTCTGAAATGTCAGAGGAAGAAAAGAAGGGGAAAGCCTTCTGAAAAAAATAATTGTTATTGAATAAATATGAAAAATTTTACAAGCAGAAGTAAGTTCTCTCACAAAATGCATTTCTCATAAATGCATTAATCTCTTCCTGTTTACAGAACCTCAGATGCAAGTGATGACTACACTGTATTTATCTTTCTCCAAGTGCTCTGAAGACTAGATAGGCAAAAGAACATTTATTGTGACTCTACCTTTATAAACTCAAGTCACCGTATCCATAAAGCTAATACACTTGTAATTTTAAGTAGTTTGATAACCTGCCAGAAAATGCGAGTATATGCCTGCAGGAAACAGTCAGTCACTCATTCCATCACAGGATGTGATATTTGCACTCTATTCAAGGAAGTAAACAACAAAAGCAATTTGCATTTCACATTAAAGTGATACACAGCAAGTAGCTGTCAGATGAGCTAGGTGAGAATGAAGTGAGAGATTCCCAAAAGAACAGATCTCCTACAGGCTGGTATGGATGTGTGACTGCCATGCCAGGGGAATATGTGTAAAAGTACACTATGGATGTGGGACAGCGGGGCTTTTTTTGAAGAGACCTTGACTGCTTTCCTAGTTAGGAAAAGATGCATTCTGAACAGGATCTTTGAGCAAATATTCCAGGCTTTATTATCTCGTTGAACCAGTCTGCCCACACTTGTAATTAGTCACATGCTTTAAGAGGAAACAATGGTTTCATTGCCTACTTGCTGGTAGGCAATATGGAGAATCACAAGGGAAATAGAAAATCAAACATCTGTTTTTCTTATAGGGGTAAAAGAAACATAACCAGCTGGGTTCATAATTCAGGCTGGGGGGCCATTAGGATCTGCAGAACAGCACCCTTTATTTGTGTCTTTATTCCTATTTGTAGTGAAGAAATACCATTTGTTCTCTGCATTGTGTGACACATCTTATTTGATTCCTGGTCAGTACCTCTAACCTAGTATTAAACTCTTGCACAAGGATCTAACTTAATGATTCTTCACTGTGGGGTTCAGTTACTTCCACAGGGCCTAGGCAAGACAATGTGGCAAATGTTTCTGTCAGGAGGCTTCTATTTGCTCTTGGCCTCTGCGTTTCCACCAGAAAACAGGGATCAGCAAACTGAAAACAGCTGATAATTGTTTATTACATATATGTATTAGAACCCAGTGGAATGCAGAGGGTGAAGGTATTTAGTACCTGGTAGGGTCAGGACTAGAGACAAAAAATTGAGAGATATTACAGAAATATCCAGGATATTAATTCAGATCCAGTGAAGTTGAAGATCTCTTTAGAATTTAGTAGAATTTAAGCTAAAGAAAAACGTATGCATTCAACAGTAATGGGGCTGCACTGAAATCATCCCTGACTCTCTGGGATACTCTAAAACTTACCAGGAAAACCCACATTGTGGACGACTGTCCAGTATTACTATAATTAAAAACTAGCTGCCAAGGTAGAGCTCCTCTTTGTATTGCAAGACAAGATTGTGATTTAAAATGTCTAATCCTACTTCACTGTGGAAGGAGCACTAGTATTGCTCAAGAACCCATCAGCTCTCTGTGCAAGCAGCATTCCCCATTGACAGTATGCAGCTGTCAACTGTCCTCATTACTGAATGAGGCTACATGGCTTGCGTAGGTGATGATCTGTACCGATTTTAAAACCATGTGCATCTGGAAGCCTACAGTACAGTTTAGTCAGGGAGATCAAATGATAAAATTGAACTGCAAGTTAGAACTTCAGCTGGACTTTATAGCCATCTCTGCCCCATGAATTGTGTGTGACCCCGAGCTCAGGCTTTGACCTTGGATAAAATACTCTCTGTGCTCTACCATACCCAGCTGTTGAGGTAAGTGTAGCCCTATTTTCTTACCTAGCAGGGATATTGTCAGTCTTCACTGTGATAGCCACTGAAGAAAAGAACCTATCCTTTATATAATGAAAAATATTTTATTTCATGATATGAATTTGTATCACAGTATGAATAGCTTCAGTTGATACCTGTTATGTGCAGGACTTCTGTAGTTCCAAAGATCAGGAACATGGACAGACAGATAAATACTGGAGTTTCCACATGAGATAAAAATGTAAGATTTTAAAGATTTTTTAATTTCCTAGTACTGGGCATCCTGCCGTATAACTCAGGGAGATATTTGACTCATTTCACGGATGATGATGAACATTAGCTCTCTGACTAAGTTAAACAGCCAGCCTTAGATAACATGTAGCATTTGTTCAAGAGTTTTATCTTACAAATGCTGTATCCATCCTGTCTTTCAGGAGCACCTTTTTTTTTTTTTTAACCTATATGGATACATGGTAAAATGATAATATGGCTGGGGAAAGTGAAATTTAACCACCATTGCTCACAAGCCACCTGCAAATGGACTCAGTGTTTCCAAGCACTAGATTGTCAGGGCCCTCAGTGCAGTAGCAGGCCCTAATTGCCCTGAGCAGACCCACCTGGGGCCTCCATCCACACCCTCTGCCCACGGGCCTAGAAGCCTCATTTAAGCTCAGGCCTGGCCTTCAATTCTTCCCTGAGCTATGTTGTAGGTGTACCTGTTTCCAGTCCAGTTCCTGAACTGTTGTTTAGATTTAGTGGCTTGACCTTGGTCTCGTTACCTTGCTTTTGCCTGATGATCAATGGGCTGGCAATGGGACCTGTTGCTGTCATCACCTGGCTGGGGTTGCTGTCGAACTGTGCCCTGATGGTGAGACCATTGCCTGGCCTGTGCTGTGGTCACCCTTGGCTTGTCTTCTCTTAGGACACAGCTGGCTCTGGCTGCTCCCTTTGTTATTCAGTGTTTTTTTCCAAACCTGTTTCAGGCTCAGATTATAGTGGTTTATTTGGTATGGGTGCAGATTTGAGTTCTCATTCTGCATTCATGCTGTGAGATCTGTCTCCAAACTGCCTTTTAATAAAAGGATTTCTCCCTGAGAAAAATCTGGGGGGCTATTTCAGGAAAACTTCTCTTATTCATGCAAGCATTTGTGATGCCTTCTTTCTGCAAACATTCTTAGGGGAAAGCTGCTTCTATGTGTAAGAAAGGGAAGTTAGGAATTCCCTTGGAATCAACTGCCTTGATTTATATTGTTGAATAATTTATGCATAGTTGTTCAGCAGTAACTGGAACAAAGCTTTGTAAAAGATACACCTTCCTTCAAATATATCAATTATTTTTACCTGCAAACAACTTTTCCCTTCTCCTACCTCTCCTGAGCAGCTGCTTTTGGTCTGCTGCTCCAGAGGTGTGTTCAAAACCTTTACCTGGAGCAAAAAAAGAAGAAATAAGGGGAAATGGATTGCTCCACAATGCTGAGGGCACTTTCATTCCTAGTGAAGACTCGTGTTAACACCTCTCTCTCTGAAGTTTCAGCTTTCTTGAAGCAGAGGAGATAGCCTTGTCTTACAGCTGATGAAACAGACTTCAAGTGAGGAAACTTACTACAGATGGGCTAAGGTTCCACCAATCTATATGACCAGGCACGTTCTTTGTGCTGAAGGTTGTGTAGCTTTTGTGAAAGATTTTGGGTGTGAAAAAAATTAATGATTGTTTCTCTTCCAGTGGAGATATGGGGCACCTTTTGAATTGGAGTTTTCAATAAGACTTGACAGAAATACTGTAAAACAGCCCTTTGATTTGCAGTCTATATCTTACATGTTTAGACAAGGTATCACCCCACTCCTGTGGGGTAAGGCTTACTCACTAGGTTCTCCAAAACATCCTTCCTCAGGCTTCTGCTAAGTGAGAATCCTCTCCAGCCATCATCTGAGTTTGTATAAGTCTGAGAAACCAGACATGTCATGCAACGTAACTGGGGGAACAAAATGGGACAAAAAAACACAGCTTTTTTTTTTTCATTACTGCTTTATATGCTTGATTGCCAGAAAAAAAAAAAAATGCTCATAAAGCTTAACCAAAATCATACCACATTAATCCTAGCAATCTATTTTAACAGATTTAGGCAAATAAATTCCAGGTTTGGAAATTATGGCCCTTACAGTATAGCTAATGTATGTAACAATCTTAAACTTTATACATCTTGCTTAAGGATAAAGATTGGGGCTCTAAAATTTGAGATGAATTATCTGATGCTGATGTTTCAAATGTTGTATAACTCGTTACTTTAACATAGCAAGTATATCTTTTGTTAGATGATTCATTGCTGCTAAAGAAAAAGCTTCGCTTTTATTATTTCACAATAACATTTACCACAATGTTGGTTAACTGAGAATAGATAATGGTTGGACTCGATGATCTTAAAGGTTTTTTTCAACCTAACCGATTCTATGTTTCTATACTGTTTCCCATGAAGAGGTCTCAAGAAGAAAACTTGAATCCATTGCTTTCAATCTCCAAACTTATTTTCATCATGCTAGCACAGATAATACTCTTGTAATACTCAGGAACAGGTGATTGGACCATCTCTAGGTACAGAAAAGAGAACTGAGTATTTGTCCTGGTTTCAGCTGGGATAGAGTTAATTGTCTTCCTAGTAGCTGGTGTAGTGCTATGTTTTTGAGCTAGGTATGAGAAGAATGTTGATTACACACTGATGTTTTCAGTTGTTGCTAAGTATTGTTTAGTCTAAAGTCAAGGAGTTTTCAGTGCCTCATGCCTAGCCAGCAAGAAGGCTGGAGGGGCACAAGGAGTTGGGAAGGGACACAGCCAGGGCAGCTGACCCAAAGTGGCCAATGGGGTATTCCATACCATGTCACATCATGCCCGGTATATAAACTGGAGGGAGTGGAGGTGGGGGGATCGCTGCTCGGGGACTAACTGGGCGTCGATCGGCAGGTGGTGAGCAATTGCATTGTGCATCACTTGTATATTCCAATCCTTTTATTATTACTGTTGTCATTTTATTAGTGTTGTCATTACCATTATTAGTTTCTTCTTTTCTGTTCTATTAAACTATTCTTATCTCAACCCATGAGTTTTACTTCTTTTCCAGATTTTCTTCCCTGTCCCACTGGGTGGGGGGGAAGTGAGTGAGTGGCTGTGTGGTGCTTAGTTGCTGGCTGGG
Organism: Pandion haliaetus; assembly: GCA_013401275.1. Taxonomy (NCBI): domain Eukaryota; kingdom Metazoa; phylum Chordata; class Aves; order Accipitriformes; family Pandionidae; genus Pandion; species Pandion haliaetus. The sequence continues at coordinate 50,782 of VYZV01034349.1, forward strand.
GTTAAACCACGACAGTATTGCATGGCATTTTATTAGACTTTTTCTTTTCCTCCAATCTGGAGCAGGGAAGAGAGGATTTGAGAGCTGTGAATTGCAATTGAAAAATCTTACACTGGATTCAAATACTCTGCAATATGATAACATTTTTTGGCAGGATGCATCTTCATGGACTGGCTCCCCACAAATATAATGTGTCCTTCTAAACAAGCCTGGAGGGAATGGAAAAGAACATCAGTTATCTGGTATACCTACACAGCAAGCTGGGACCCTCATCATCAATCTGTTTCAAGTCTAACAATATATGAAATAATATTTTCAACTGGCTTGTTTGGCTCTCGACACATAGAGTTGTCCCAATAGATGTGTATGTTGCCTGATGCCTAAGAACTAATTAGATGTAAGTATCATACCGTTGGTTCCTGGTAATGTGTCATGTGAATAATGTGCATGTTATCCTTTGCAACTGGAATGTCTGTTCTATAGATTTTTGGGATGAAGTACACAGATAAAATATTGGTGTTAGTCAGGAGGGAAAGGAGTGGCCCTAAAATTAAGTTGAGAAGTCAGGGAAAACACAACCAATAAAATTACAAATATGTTCCTAGCTATCTGAGGTATATCACCACAGTTCAGGGTATTTGCAAGTGGAATCAAGGAACCACAGGCTCTTTGCTTTGTCTAAACCTAGCTTATGAATGGTGTTCAGAGAAACCTGTTATATGCCAGAGGCTAGGTTCATTTCCCTTTCCTGTGTCCCTTTTTCTCAGCCTCTTCTTCCTCAAATTCTGAAAGCAAATCAAAGAAGAAAGCCTGTAATTAATGGTGCAGCAGAGGGAGTTCTCGGGTCCTGCTTGATTTCTTTAATGTCTATGTATACCCAAAGGTATGCTCACATGCATGTGCATGCAGCTATTCTGAAGAAACATCCATTTAGCCATTTCTTTTGAGGCTAAGCTATCTTGCTGACGTATCACAGAATAAGGCACTTTATTTCTGGCCAAAATGACAGAAGGGTCGCTTTAAGGTTAATGGTAAGGCCACAGAATGACAGGATGTCATTTGCAAATATCCTGTACGTCAGAAAAAATAATTTCTGTCTCTCAACAGATATAGGCCAAGTGTATCACTGCAACTTCACTGCCAGCCAGCCACCAGACAGCCTGGAGGGACCAAAAAGGGAGGCTATGGAAGGGACCACGGATTTACTTCCAGCGACTTGAAAACAAGCAATAGGCACATGATGCATAGGTGTGAGCAAGCCCGAAGCTGATCTTGCCTCTCTGTGGCTTTCAGACCTAAATATCCCTGCTGTGTACACCTGCCCTCAGTGCATTTCTGCAGGCCACCCAAAAAATCAGCAGCAGATTCTTCACTCTGAAGAGCCCTTCTTGCCTAAGCCCACTCAGGATGGATACCAGATGTTACCCCTCACTCTAAGTAAACTATTTCGTTAACTTTAGCATCTTTGTTGTTTCACAGGTCAAGAATGTAAGGGCAGAACACTGCAATACAAACACCTTGAGCTTCAACAAGAACTATTTTTCTTCATCACCACAGGTACCAGTTATTTTTACCTTTGAAATATTTGGGGTCATTCTGCGCTAGAGAATGTGTCACTTTTTCAGTCAGAGAAGACAACTCCTTCACCAAGCTTTCAACTCGGGCACACTGAGCAAGTAATTCATGTTCTGAAGACCGCTCTTCCTAGGGTCCTTTCACGTACCCTGCAGAAAGAAAGAAAATTCATTTTGCATACTACCGTAAACTCCTTTTAAAATACAGAGGTTTGGAGCCTCCTCTAGTGACCGCTATTCCCCACAACCACCATATTTTAAAAGGAGATTTAACCCGAAGCCTACCGCTGCTCTGCTCACTACCTCTACGGCCCCATCCCACCGCCGCAGAGCCTGCCGCACAGCCCGGGTCCCCTCAGAAAACGGCGCCGCCAGAGAGCGCCCTTCCTCCTCCCCGCTCTTCCCGCCGCAGGCGCCACAAGATGGCGGCGGCAGGCGCGGTGCTGGTGCTGGCGCTGGCTCTGGCCGCGGCGGCGGGGACGCTGGTG
>VYZV01034349.1:53139-64801 GCA_013401275.1 Pandion haliaetus
TGTGTTCGGGGGGGGAGCAGAGGAAAGGGGGAAGGGAGATTTTAGGTGGAAACATGAAGAAGCCGAAGGGGGTTCGGGCCTCGCTGCCGCGGGGCGATGGCGCTGGTCCAGATGTGTGTGCTGGCTCAGCCCGGCAGCACGCAGAGTTTGCACATCCTTGCTTGGTGCCTCCCTGCCTGTTTTAAACACTTGCCTCTGTGGTATTGGAGCCTATTAATGGAGTTTTGATGCAGGCTGAAACAAGGACATTTAATTTTTTTTACCTGTGTGTATGTTTATCCATACCTGCCCCGATTTCTTTGTGTACAAAACACGGAATGGGAATTTGTAGGGACTGCGAGATGTTTGTCTAAAAACAGGTTTCCATTTTTACAGCATACCACAGCATATAATTATTTTAAAACTTTCTCTGCAGAGATGGCTGGTTCTGTATGAGGTGCACGTTTCTGGAGAGCTGTAATATTCTTACCAGGTTTTCTGTTTTGCAGTTGGCCCAAAGCTTTTCCAGTATGTCATAAAAGTCATTGTGCAGGCAATTCAATTACTGTACGCAATGCTGAAGATAGATCAGCCATCCTATATTCTTCTTCAGGTATGTTTTGTGTTAGGGCTAATGTTAAGAAAAATAAATAGTACTACAGTACAGGGCATTTTTAGCAGTCTCAGACATTGTTCTAATTATTTGAGAACTAAAACTGGCCCAATCAATGGTGTAAACCTATATCAAACTATATATTTGGCTCTAAACTTTGATTATTCTGTTAACAACTCACTCAGGTTCTTCCTGTTAATTGAGCTTTTGAACTTCATTGGCATGGATAGCAGTAAAAAATAAATCTTAACAGAAATGTTTGTGTGTTTATCAGAGGAGAATTTTGATCCTGATTCAGCAGTAAATTTGAAGTGCCTGCCAGTCTTCATTGGAGGAACTGGCAGTTCTATAGTTGGTGAATACAAAATTGTCTCTGTTCATTATGATCCTTTAAAGCAGCGCAATTTCAATAATTTGGTTTTCTTTTTCTGGTAGTTGCTTAGTGTTTGTCACTTGATCACAGTCTTAGGCTATTTTTATTTGTTTTGTTTATTAAACAGAATCCTCCAGGCTTACCTAGTATAGCTGTTGCCTGGGTAGCTTGTCTTTTCTGGAGAAGCAAACTGATAATTGATTGGCACAACTATGGATATACTATAATGAGTCTGAATCATGGAAGAAATCACCCGCTAGTACAAGTTGCAAAATGGTTTGTACAGTAATTTCTTCTCTTTATAAATTATATACTTTTGCAGAATTCAGAAGAATGGAAACCAGTGGGGAGAATATAATTAGCGAAGGGCTGTTTCCGAGAAGGATTTCTGGATTTTGCTATGTTAAACTGCTTTCTATTTCAGAAAGCATGTTCTGTAAGATGCCTTTGTTAAACATGTAGGAAGGTGATTGGTGAAGTAGGCAGGTTGCTTTTATGTGCATATGCAAAGGTTGATCTTGTTATTAGAATGACTTTATATGTACTGAGTTTTTTTGTTCTCTTAATGCTGCTTTACACTCCAGCTCATCTTTAAAGGTCTGTTTCTTGCTGAATCTAACTGGTTACATGTAGAGAAAGGCTTTAAAGGCTTTCAAGTTTCGTGTTCTTGGGTCTTAAGAGGATAAGGAGTCATGCTGTATCCCTTCCCATAAACTGATATTGCTTCAGTATAAGGAGTCAAATCAGTAATTGATAATTAAATTCCAGTTGCTGGGGGCAGCTGGGTTTCTTTTGGTTTTGTTTGGCTTTAAATTAGCATGGGCACTGGTGCGCAATTATTGTTTGGCTAAGGCAATCGCCTGCCTGTGGTTTCTAACTTAAGATTTAATTTTTGTCAGGTATGAAAAGCTTTTTGGGCGTCTGTCTGACTATAACTTGTGTGTCACTAATGCAATGAAAGAAGATCTGTGGGTGAATTGCAACATAAAGTAAGTCATATACCTCTAACAAATTAGTATGTGCGTGTGTGAAGTAAAATGAAACAACACATCCCTGATGATTCGGGATTCAGAGGTATCTTACAAAAGCAACTTTCCAGAGCCCATCCATCACCACTGAAACATGTTAGCTCAGTTTTCTAATGAGCTAGTGGAATGTGGACATTCAAGAATCTTCATTACCCTTCATAATTAACACCCCATTGACTAGAAGGTAGCAGTCCAGGTGTTACAGAAGTTTGCTACCAAGCTGCCTATAGAATTGGAATGAGGCAGACATCACTGCGTATTTTAATAGTTAGTCTGCCCTGCAAATTTTTCTTTTGCAACCAGAGGTCTTTAAGATCAAAGTTGCTCTGGAAGGGTTATGAAGTAAGTTTAAAAATCAGGATGATGATGTCTGCAGTTCTTATGGTTGCGTTACACCTCTTGAATACGCACATAAGAAAGGGGTCCTTTGTTACAGCATTAATATGTCCATCTTGGTGTATTCCAGCAAACTTCAGGAATATAGAAAGTTGTAAGAGTCAAAAAATTAATTATTTTGCTCTATTGATTTGCTTAATTACTTTCTGCATTACACTGTTGTAGTCTGTCACTGTACCATGTATATTCTGTTACATCTGGTTTTTATTTAACTTGTGAATTTATTTCATTACAGGGCAGTAACGCTGTATGACAAGCCAGCTTCTTATTTTAAGGAAACACCATTAGAACTTCAACATCATTTGTACATGAAACTTGCCAAAGACTATGAGCCTTTTAAACCACGGTATGTGCAAAGCATCACAGTCCTTAATGGAATGACATAAAGTTATTGCGCTTAGTTACCAGAAATACTTTTGCATGGGGTAACAAGTTACTGAACATCTGCAGGCAGAGTGGTTTGGTCTCTGTGTGGTCTTAGCCAGCAGCTGATGCTGTGCAAGTTAGCTTAATTGTCACTAGGAGAGGCTAGAGGGAGTGAAATCACTGAACTGTGATAACACAAAGCTTGGTGTGTGAAATAATAGAAGTGTTTTATTTTTAAAGAAGTTGACGTAAGTGCTGAGGCAGTCTGTAATAGAGCATCTCTGGGATGGAACTCAGCAGTTGTCTAGTTCCCATTGAACTAGATGACAGTGATTGGATGCTTTGTTAATAGTATCCCTTCCTTTCTGTGGAGAGCTTTCAAGATCTTGGTCTAAGCGTTAAACATTCCTGTCTGGCCATGTGCAGGATGTCTCCTATAGCAGATTTAACAGGGAGTTACTTTACCAAACTAATGCTTGAAAAAGAAGTGAAAGCCATAGTGTATAGTGGTTTCTTTTTGGAAATGCCCACCACAGAATGTAGAGGTTCTGAGTTTAATTGAATAAATGTACTGTTGACCTCCATGCTCTACTATATGTTTGAGACAGAGCTGGAAAGAGAGACTGACTATTTTCTCGTCTTCTTAAGGAAATCACTTGGTTAGAAGATGGAATCGTGCCTATAGCAGCAGTGTCACTAGGCTGTTGGTAGCAATAGGAAAGATGATCAGGTATCTCTCTGCAGCTCAGTACTGTAATGTCTGTGTTTCTAGAGAAGTTGAGCAGCAAATATGAAACAAAGCGTTTGGAAATTCATGCCAGTTAAGCACAGTATTTACTTCTGTGTTTGCTGGCTGTGTTTGTGTAGTCCATACTTAGAAAATTCTGTTTCCGTAGTACAGAGTCTGTCAGTTTGAATGCTGAGAGGACTGCCTTTACAGAACTGGATGAAAAAAATGGTCATGTGATAAAAACCAGAGGACGGCCAGCTCTTCTAATCAGCAGCACAAGCTGGACAGGTTTGGAAACAAATAGTTTTATTTCTAATATTTAACCACTGTTTAACAAATGATAAAACTAGGGCTGTTTATACTTCCTTACACTTCACACGCTATAGAGGCATGTTTACATCATCAGTGGTGAAGTTACGTTTTTCCTTCATTTGGCTGGAAGAATATGAAGACAAGATGTTTATGATACACCTCTGTGGCTAAAAATAAATTATTTTTTAAGTTGTATTTAATTATAGAGCTACAGTCTAGAGGCTCAACTTCAAGAGCGATTAAAAGAGATTTCTTACTTTTTTTAACTTTTATTCTAGGCATACTACCTTGCATTGTGGTGTAAAGTAGATTAAGAAACTAAAATATTTACTCCTTTATTTCTGATAATGTGTATTAGTTTCTCACTTGTTCTTTCTCTGTATGAAAAAGCGAACAGAGGATGGAAACAAATCCATTGCTAGTAACTGTGGGCAGAATTGTCTATACCTGTGAATTAACAGGGCAATTTGTACACTTAATTCTTTAGCTTTAGAAAATTTTAACTCGGTAGCTTTGAGGATGTGCAGTATTTGTGGCTTGTTTGTCTGCCAAGTTGCCAATAATGGGAGCAAACAGGTACTGTATATGGTTATAGACTTTTATTTATGAAAATAGTTAGAGTAGATTTTTTAATAGGAAAAGCATGGTCCCTGCTTAAATCATGTAGGTGAAGGTGAGGGAAATCTTGATTGTTGATTTAAAGACAGTAATTCATTATAAATGATAGAAATATGAAAGTCACTAATAAAGACTTCTCTTTCAGAGGATGAAGACTTTTCAGTCCTTTTAAAAGCTTTAGAAGGTAGGTATGAAGGAATTAACCTCACCTGTTCAAAGGGGCTGTATTCTGGACAGTTATGAAGGGTTTCGCTAAAGGAACAGTGCTTTCATGTTCAAGTGAAAATGCAGGTGTATTTGATTAATTAGCAGTGGTTTAAGAGTAGTAGTTGAAATACAGAAGTGGAACATCTGGATTAAATTAGAGTAGTTGTCAGGGAGAATTACATTTCTAACTAGCTTCCAAATTGTGATTTTGTTTTCTAAGCTGTTACATATACTCTCCATAGGCATCTGCTAATAGGAAAGCAGGGAATAATTATGGTCTTATTTTGTATACTTTGCAGCTGCAGTTTCTAAATTGATATATTGAAACAGCTGATATGGTGTAGTCGAAGAAATGCTTTATGAATAGTGCATTTTAAACAGACCATAATTTATTTCTATAGAAGTTTGTCAATTTTAACATTTCTAAATTTACTACAATTTTACTAGGTATATGCTTGTAAAGAAATTACTTGAAGTAGGAAGCTAAACAATTAATACACTGTGACCATTCTTAAACCAAGCATCCATATATTTGTTGACTCTAAACAGTTTTTTATCTTCTCCAGATTATGAGCAGTGTATCAATGAGGGAGCCAAGCTTCCATCTTTAGTATGTGTGATAACAGGTAATAGTTCATTTGTGTTACAGTTCTTTCAGTGCGAATACAGAAGACTTCATTTTCACTTTTGTTCTATGCTGACTCTTCTGTTGATGGTGAAGAGAGAGGAGGAACTGTTGTCTTTATATCTGGTTGTAAGAGTAGTGATTTATAGTTGGACTGTTACAGCCATACAGGTCTCCCTATCTAGTACACCTGTACGTGACTCCACGTTCAAAAGAATTTAAGATGAACATTGAGATGATGCTGCAAAAGAAACGTAGAATCTGATGTTTGGAGTGTTAAGCACAAAGATTTTTATTTACTGCTGGAAAAAAGAAACATCAAATGAAGTTCTGCCAAAAAGTTGTGTAGGCAGAACAAAGGCTGTTTGGTTAACTTTCTCATTAAGAGCAAACTAAAACTTAGTGTGATTTTGAAGGGCCAGTTGTGCTGATAATATTTGTCATTAGTTATTTGGTTATCTATGGCTCTATGCAAAATGCAGGTTGAGACTGGGGGATATCGATGGGCCAAGGCCATTTGTATGAGATTCAACAAGGATCAGTGCTGGGCCTTCCACTTGGGTCACAACCCCATGCAACACTACAGGCTTGGGGAAGAGTGTCTGGAAAGCTGCCCGGCAGAAAAGGACCTGGGGGTGCTGGCTGACAGCTGGCTGAATATGAGCCAGCAGTGTGCCCAGGTGGCCAAGAAGGCCAAGAGCATCCTGGCTTGTAGCAGAAATAGTGTGGCCAGCAGGAGCAGGGAGGTGATTGTTCCCCTGTACTCTGCACTGGTGAGGCCACACCTCCAGTACTGTGTTCAGTTTTGGGCCCCTCACTACAGGAAAGACACTGAGGTGCTGGAGTGTGTCCAGAGAAGGGCAACGAAGCTGGTGGAGGGCCTGGAGCACAAGTCTTATGAGGAGCGGCTGAGGGAGCTGAGGTTGTTTAGCCTGGAGAAAAGGAGGCTGAGGGGAGACCTTCTCGCTCTCTACAGCTACCTGAAAGGAGGTTGTAGTGAGGTGGATGCTGGTCTCTTTTATCAAGTAACTAGTGATAGGATGAGAGGAAATGGCCTCAAGTTCCGCCAGGGGAGGTTTAGATTGGATATTAGGAAAAAAATTCTTTACTGGAAGGGTTGTCAGGCATTGGAACAGGCTGCCCACGGAAGTGGTTGAGTCATCATCCCTGGAGGGATTTAAAAGATGTGTAGACATTGTGCTTAGGGACGTGCTTTAGTGGTGGCTGGCAGTGCTAGGTTAATGGTTGGACTCAATGATTTTAAAGGTCTTTTCCAACCTAAATGATTCTATGATTCTGTATTGATGGCAGGCTCTTCTAAATACTGAGTGAGAGAAGTCTAGATTGCTTTCAGGAAGACTTAGTCTTTTATGTGTCTTTTGGGGGATTGTGTGTGGTACCCTTTTTGATGTACCTGATACAACAGGAGTTTGTCAGCTGTACAGTGAGATGCACAGACCACACTATTTTCAGTCATATTAATAAAAGAACTATTACATATATTTCTTTTCTGTTTTGAACAGGTAAAGGACCTCTAAAAGACTACTACAATGGACTGATAAATAAACTGCACTTTAAACATATCCAGATCTGTACACCGTGGCTTGAAGCTGAGGATTACCCTCTTTTGCTTGGTAAATAGTGGATTGTGAAACAGGTTTGAGAATGTGCAAAAAACAACTTAGCACAGTTGCAGAGAGCTGATACAGATTTTACACGGAAGGTGGTAGAATATATTAAGTGACTGAAGTTGCTGGTTAGTGACGGTATATTTGTGGTTTTGACGCATGCCAGCAAAATTGCTAAATTTCTCTAACTACAGTTTTTCATCGTTCTCCGAAGAAGCAGGTGTAATACCTGTGTTACTATTTTAGCCTCTTTGTGTCTTCTAACTATGCTGAAATACAGCGTGCCTGTGCCTGTTCCAGTTTACTTTCAGGGTCAGTTCAGTAAGTGAAATCATAAAGTTTTTGGCTGAGCAACCGAAAGTAGCTGAAATTCTAAATTAATAAGTCCTTGGAATAGTATTCCGTCAGCTTGTTCATTGTGTTAGCATAAAGTGTGAGTAAGCTTAAAAGTAGTAAAATATGTATTCGACTTGATCTACATTCTGCAGGGTTAGAGCCTGCTAATTTATATGGCTATAACACACTGTGTTTATTTGGTACTTTTTAACTAATGACTATAAAGTCTATAAAATCACACTGTAATTTCTGTATTTTGAAATCGCTTGAACTGGAAGAGGTTGCTAGTAAGCCATGCAGTGTATTCTGCCTGGATTGTGATGGAGTTCTCCTGTGCAGTTACCCATTTCTGGCAGATTAAGAGGCAGAAAGGCTGTTTGAAGATACGTGAATTTTAAAATTCCCTTTAATTTAGTATGCACTCACCTGATATGTTTCTAAAGCCTGACTAATTTTAGTCACAAAATATATTGCACTCTTTTTTCACCCCTGAGTGCTTGAAATTGAGTCAGTCTGGATGGTGTTGAAGGTGGCTCATGTTTAGTTTGCATTGCCCAAAGTGGTACATAAATAGAAAGGTTACAGTAAGGCTAGAAAAGCTGCTTTCAGAGAATTCAGCCTCTTGTCTGTTTTGTTTGCTTTTCAGGCTCAGCAGACCTGGGGGTATGTCTCCATAAATCATCTAGTGGTTTGGATTTACCCATGAAGGTGGTAGATATGTTTGGCTGTTGTTTACCTGTGTGTGCAATATATTTTGAATGGTAAGAGCTTGCTTATTCTGATACAGTTTAAATGGATCATATAAAAGAGTATTCTTACAAAGCAACAGTTCAGGAGCTACTCTATGTATCAAATGAGATTCCAGTATTATGCCATAACAACTGTATTCAATAAGATAAGTTAGAAATCAAGGTTATTTTATTTTAAGTTAAAAAATTTAGTATCTACAAAGTTGGGAGCATTTAATGCAACCACATGCCTTAAAAAAAGAACTACCCTGTCATCCTTTGTTTCCATATACTTCATTAAAGAAAAGCTTCCTTCTGCGTAGACGTGTCTGTTCTGTGAAGGGGTGAGTGTATGCATAGTCAGTCTTAGAATTTACGGTCCTTTGGGGAAACAGTAGCTTTTATGAAGAAAGATAAATTCTCTGTGAAGATCTCATGAACTGGATCATGGACAGGTTTTCCTTATGGGTTAATTCTAAAGTAGATTATTGCCCTGATATTTAATGTATGTCCAGATGAGTGGCAGAAAGACAGAGTGAGGGCCCTTTTGTACCGTAATGATAGATTTGAATAGTCTGACATAGAAGGGAGAAACAATCTTTACATTTAAACGTTTAAAACTGCCTTCTTCGTTCCATTTTGTCAGGTCTGAAGCTCATATCTAGAAATTTTGGAACAGGCTGCCCAGGGAAGTGGTTGAGTCATCATCCCTGGAGGTATTCAAAAAGCACGTAGACAAGGCACTTCATGACATGGTTTAGTGGGCATGGTTGATGGTTGGACTCGATGATCTTAAAGATCTTTTCCAACCTAAATGATTCTATGATCCAGGATCATTATGTTACAGATAGCCTAGCACGATCTTTTTGGATGTCACTATGCAACTTTTAAAATGTGTATGTCCCTCTTGCTGCTTTTTGTTTCATGTTTTCTTCTACGCCTTTTGTTCACAGTTTACATGAACTTGTGAAACACGATGAAAATGGCCTGATATTTAGGGACTCGAATGAACTTGCAGAACAACTAAAGGTAATGGCTTGACTGATTTTTTCTTTCCCACTAGCTGTAACTGCAGAGGTGCTCCCTTGTGAGCCACCTTTCCATATCTGACTATCATCTGTGTATTTTGCAGTCTTAGAAGATACTGCTTTGCCTGGTCAATGTTACCGGCCTCACTTCTATTTGGATATGAATCTGAAGCTGGCAAGAGCATTTAAAATATTGTCATTGTTCACTATTTACAGGGCCAGACCAAAGAGCGCTCTCTTATTGTGGCACTGTAGTTGAGGGTTAATATTGAGGAGGCTATAATGAGCCTAAAATGTAGTGTGATGGTATTCTTCTGTTTCTCCTTTTTAACTTACAGATGCTTTTCTTGGGATTTCCTACACTGGAAGGCAAACTTCACAACTTCAGAAAAAACCTTCGTGCGTCCAAGCAGCTGCGCTGGGATGAGAGTTGGGACCAGACTGTTCTTCCTTTGCTTGGGCAGAACAAGTGACTTCTTGTGGGGGAGGAGGGTGTCACAAAAGCTATACATTCCTGAAGCTGCATAGATTTGATAAATAGTGAATAAACACTTTGTATTGTCTATAGTTAGAGTTTTTAACTACTTCATCTTGGAACAAGTGTTTGGACACACCTCTTCCTTTACAGTTTGAGCTCTCATGAGGAAGAGTAGTGCTGAAGGTGCAGCTGAGGCTATTTGTTGTCTGCTAACAGCATAAGTCTTGAGGGAAGACATGGTTCCTGTGCTGAAGAGCTTGAGCCTTGCTATCTGGGCTGCCTTTCCTTCCTTACCACTTGGGTTGGATCTTTAGAAAGTGGGAGGGAGGTTTAGTTAGTCTAGGAACTCATATGTGCAAAATCTTTTACCTGTGCTGCTTAAAGGTCACTTTTTCGTGAAGATACTTGAATACATAGATAAACTATTACCAGTTATAACTGTTGTACAGTAAGCACTTTAGTAGGTGATTTGGGTATGTTCTCTTGCAAATGGGAGATGCCTCTTACTTGAATTATTTAAACTGAGGATACAGTGGGCTTTTTATTTTTTCAACCAGTTGATATTCTTGGCTAGTCTTCCCTAGACAAGCACTGAATATCCTCTTTTATGATTTTGAGACAGAATCATTTAGTTTCAAAGTTGTTTTCCTTTATACAGTGTGTGCAAGAATGTGAAAGCACAGCCATTGGTATGTGACGGCTTTACTGAACACTTACAGGAAAACAGACCTTTCAGTGAGTGTTGTCCTTGTACACTGAAGTGAATGTGCCCGTTTACCTTGAGAAAGAAGGTAAAATGTATCCCTTTTTGAACAGATGAATAGAAAAGGAATAAAATAAAAACAAAATGTATTATTAAATTATGTATAACTTTATAAAAGGGCACTTCACTTTCTGAGTGCTCACTCAGGTATACCCTTCATTTTTATTGTTAATATCAGTATTCATATGCAGACCTAATGCTTACAAGATGCTTTTTTCATTACCTTTTTCATTATAAAATAATGTCAATCATTTAAAGAATAAATATGCTTGGTTTTATCACATGGTTACTGCTCTTCAGAGTTCCTAGTTCAGTGGTGGTAGATGATTACAATCTGCACCAGCATTTTTAAACCCGCTTACTTGAGTAATCATTTAATATCTGCTTTTGTCAAGCTAGCCAGCCACTTGCTAATCTTGTCTTTCCCCTTCTGCGCCGTGGTTACAGTAGACACTCTCTCTTGTGAAAAAAGATTGTTGGCAGTGATTTGGTTCCACTGGTGGGAAGGTGAAAATAAGAGTCCAAGTTGCTTACTGCAGGAGTTTGGCAATTTCACTAGTTTATTGACTGAAGAATGATCCGTAAAGATTTATTTGCCAATTTTATTTTGGTTTTAATTATTTTTTTTTTTCCCTACAGTTTTCAGACAAATCCTGTCTGGTGGTTTGGCCATTCCCCTTTAGCCATTGATGTGCACATGGGGGTAAATTGGGCACTTCTCTAATTAAACAGTAATGCCGAAAGCTTTAGAGAGATTTCATCTTCCTACAATAAATTTTTTTGGATCCAAATTGAGCCATCTGTACAGAACTTTTGAGTGACTTGAAGAATTTTCATGCAAGAGGAGATAAAGGAGCTCCTATTTGTGCTGCCAGTGTGCATTTACTCTATAAATAGTACCTTTGAATTCTTCCTTCTGGGGGAGAGGTAGCTAAAACCTGGGGTGGGGTTACTTCTGTATATCCGACTTAATACTAGCAGTCATGGCCTCCTTCAGCTTGAACAAGATGATTCTTCAAGTTTCAAGTTACCTATTGTGATGGGTTGACCCTGGCTGGGTACCAGGTGCCTGCCAAAGCCGTTCTATCACTCCCCCCTTCAGCTGGACAGGAGAGACAAAATACAACAAAGGGCTCCTGGGTCTAGATAAGGACAGGGAGAGATTACTTAACCAACTACCGTCATGGGCAAAACAGACTCAACTTGGGGAAGAATGAACTTAATTTATTGCCAATCAACCAGAGTAGGGTAATGAGAAATGAAACCAGATCTCAAAACACCTTCCCTCCACCCCTCCCTTCTTCTTGGGCACAGCTTCACTCCCGGATTCTCTACGTACCCCCCCCAGCGGTGCAGGGGAATGGGAAATGGGGGTTACAGTCAGTTCATCACACGTTGTTTGTGCTGCTTCACCCTACTCAGGGGCAGGACTCATCACACTCATCCCTTGCTCC
>VYZV01034349.1:65418-80254 GCA_013401275.1 Pandion haliaetus
CCCCCCCCCCCCCACTACCACAACCTTGCCCCAGAAACCCATCCATTTTCTCTACTACAGCAGGAAGAGGCTAAAGTATTTGTTAGTTTTCTTTTAAGTAGCTTTTAAAACAAGGTACAGAAAAGGATGTCAGGAGAAAGCAGCATATTTGATTTTCTGCTTCAGGGCTAACACTGTCCAACAGGAAAATGATTAATGGGTTATAGAAAGTTTCAAAGAAGGTGAGCGCAGTTCCTCCTCCTTGCAGTATACGTACAGTATTGTTACAGAGTGCGATTCTTTTTATTTTCTGGCCACCTGAGAGAATGGCTTCCCAATAGTTAGTTATAAAAGTGATAGTCCTTAGGTGAGAGAAATGTAAATCAAGTTCTTGTCATCACTGCAAAGTAAACATGGACCTGATTTACAGCAGGGTCTATCACTTCCTCTTAGAGCATCATGTAAGCTTGTGACACTATGTTCACTGTAGGTATTATTCATAACTTATTTTTAAGATGACCCCTACTGCAAGTATATACAGACAACTATAAAAAAAGAAAAGAGTAGACAATTACAGCTGGGTTTAATATTAAAAAAATATTTATTACTATGAAACACTGTTTTGCTCCCTTCTCAGTGTGAGGTGATACTCATCCTGGGATCATGCAGATGTGCCTCCATGCCTTGTGTATAAATCAAAACACAGCTGAAAAAAAAAAATACACTTAAATTCTGTTGTCTTCTACAGAATCAAAGCACAGTATGAAGGGGGCCCTTTTTTTCTGTTGCTTGAGGTTCACAGAGCCTTTTCAGGGGCAGCAGCTTACTTGCTTACATGCTGACAATTACAGGAACAAATGTAACTCTTGACAACAGGCCATACATACACGCATGGATCCATTGTATCCTCAGTGCCTCTTGTACATTTCTAGAATTCAAGATAATCTTGTTGCAAGGACAAGATAGCTCCTGTTGGTCTGAAAATTCTATTTATGTCATATTTGCCAAGTCTATATAAATAGCTGTAGAATAGTTACGTTTGGCTGCACGTCACAGAGAAAAACAGTGTTGCTGTGGGCTGGAGTAATCTGCCATCTGATCCCAGCTTTATCTGTAAAGGAAAACACTATGAATCATATTTCTGCTTAATAAAATGAAGAGCAAAAGTTGCAGGCAGGGTCATGTTCTGTAAGAAGAAATCGTTAGCATGCTGTTAAAGCAAGCTACAGGCAAATGCTTATGAGTATACTTTTAAAAAATTAACAGTAATGCTTCTGCTACTCAGCTTAATTTTGTGAATTAACCAATTGCTGGAGACCAGCTGTACAGCTAGTAGGCTGCAAAAGACAGGCTTTTGAAGAGTATATGAAGAAAAATCCAAAATCCCTCCCTATTTTATTTAACCTCTAGTTGGTATTACCTTAAAGAACAGTTAAGATAAAGGTTTTAGGCTGCATCTTGAAGGTTATCACTGACAGTGGAGCACAGATGGTTTTCCTCCTTTAAGCTTAACCCTTTTTTAGTTTCCTATTGCCACCACAGTTGCAATTCATCTCCAGTTGGTACTAACAGATGTGAGTTGTGATAGACAGCATGTAGCAAAAAGCTTAAGTTCCAATCTCCTGATCAAATCCCTGTGGAAAAGTTACTGGTCTTAGGCAAACTGCTCTTAAATCCAGCTTTAGGGTAAGAATCTCACTATTGGACAATACCCATCACCAAAAAATGCTCCTGTTCATCTCTACTGCAGATTAAGTAATGGGGAAAGAGGCCAAAGCTATCAATACACTTCACAAAAAAGGCACCTACCAAGTTCAGCCTGGAATAGGTGATACGTGTCTGGATTACGAATGGTGGAAGCAACGTAGACCTCAGGAGGTTTTCTGTCTGCTCTGGAAGTGGAGAGTTTTTGAAGCATACCAATAAGGATTAAAATGATCTCTGGATCATATACTACATCTGCACAAAAAGGAAAACATTCAATGTTTATTGAGAATTGAGCAAAAAGCAGAATGAAAACTACAGACCAAAAATACAAAATATTCACCTTGCAGGACAATGTTACTGTATTCAGGGGTTAAAAATTCCCAGTAAGAGATCCTAGAAAATGCCTCTATTTTACGTGCTATGTCAAGTTGCTCTCATCACTAGTAACAGTCCAAAATCACTAAAAATCAGTGTTCCTTTTTGTAAATGGATTGTCAGATACCATATTTAAGCCCATCTTAAGGGAGACATAGCAAAAACGTTGAGCGTTGGTACTCTCTGTTATGACTGTCCTCAGCAGAATGAAACTGCATTGTTAAAAATCTATTTTAGAGGCTGATCGCAAAAGCCTTGATTTGAACTGCAGCAGCTTTCATCTTGAATAATTTTCTTGAGAGCAGAAATAGCGATGAAAGGTAAAACTGATCACTAAGGGGTACAAATTGTCAGCCTTGCTAATTAGCACCATGGTTCTGAAATGTGTCAGTCTTGTGTTCAGGACTGATATTCAAGAGGTGGTTGTTTATTACACAGAAATGTTGAGGGATGTACACATACCAGTGACAGACATAGCGGTTACTCTTGATGCAATGTAATAAGGGAATGTCCTGCAGTAACAAGTAACAGCAAATAGTAGACATGTATAAATCGCCTTCAGTGTTGAGTTGCCTTCTCGAGTTCAGCTTGGGCTGGTTTGTGCATTCTCTGAACAGTATGGTTGGCATTAGGTAACACACATACAGTGACTTCATTTTACAGAATTCACATATTTAATGGATCATGTGATACTCTGATGACAAAGGCAGTATATTCTGTCATTTTTTCACCTGAATTCTTAGGTAATTTTTTCTTTGCAAAGCCCCAAATCAGGGAGTAAAATTCTGTAGCTACAGCTAAGAAGTTCTACTATTGCTAGCTTTTCCATTATTAGGTTTTTATAAACTCCCTCCAGATTTATGCATAGGCAAATTCCAAAAATGTTATTTTCCTTTTAAAGTATGTGTTATCCCTCAAGAGTATACCAAGACTGCCAGTTATTGATGAGGCTCTTAAAAGTGGCAGATTCATTGTCTTCTGTTTCTGGAATTTCTCTTCTGTATTTTTTTAAAAAAATAAAACCTTACTTTTCAGTCTGAACATAAACAATGCTAAGTACCTGAAAAAGACAGAATGGTGAAATAAACTAGGAGAAGATCTGTCACACACTTGCAGATATGGTAACTGGAGTCCTGCACACAAATACCTTTGCGTTTATCTCTTTAACCTGCTTCTTCCTGCATGATAGCATACAGTGAGGCATAATCAGGAGTGTAAAGTACCTGCTGCAATGATGACGTCAGGTTGAAGATCCAACAGTTGTTTTTCTGTAACTGAGCCCCAGTCAAGTTCTGCAACAATTAGTTTTGTTTTTTGGTAATTCGTTGCTTCTGCCTTCTGGCCTTGGGACTCTGTTTGGATATGCTGGGTAGTTCCAGGCTCTAAGACAAAGCCATTCAAACGGATGTTTTCTGTCAGCTGTTTGAGAACACAATGGTGGTAGTCACTAAATATATATGTCTTGGGTTTGCAGGTTTTACAGATTGCAATTCCAGTGAAGCCAATCCCACTTCCTAATTCCAAGACTGTCCTGAAGGGTAATGGAGTAAAAGAAATACTTGTTAGGACTCTAAATTGAGTTAGGAAATCAAAACATTCTAAGTATATCTAAAGATAAAATCAATTACAGATTATTTCAGTAATTTTTGAGTAAACCATCCAGTGGCTAAACTTTGTCTCAAATAACTGGGAGAGTTGGTAAACGCTGAAGATGCAATCGTAAGTGTAAGAATTAATTACTTGAAATACTGCTTTTGTGTATGGTACAAAGCATTTCCACCGCAGGGATGAGATACATTCCCACCTGGTTTTAGACTTCTGCAGCATGGCTGTCTCCATCTAAACTAGTCGTCCAATTCTTTTCATAGTCAGTGGAGAGAAACAGACACTTCAGCAGCGCAGTTCCTTTCCTTGTGAGGTTGATATTTAAAATTAACTTAGCTGAATCTTTCCTCAAAAGTGCTTGTTCCTCTCAATTGCTTATAAACAAAGTTGACATGGTGAGATTAGATATGCACACCTGCACATCGATCATCTAAAGTTAGGTGAGATGAATCCTATCGTGGAGTGAAGCGCACTAGTTAAAATTACTGGTTAGACAGTGCGATAGCTGAAATTTAACAGCCTACTTTACAGAGCAGGTCCGACTGCATGGTGTAATGGTTTTGATCTTAAAACCTGTCTTAAAAGAACTACGAGGTCCTCTCCTGGATTAAAGTTTGACTGCTGCAGAACAGACGAAAGCAGCAGTTAGCCAGTAGCAAACAGGTGTAGTCACTTCAGTTATTTTGGTGGCAAATACTGTACATTACTAAATTACAGTTGATTAGCTCACAATATGAATGAAATTCTCTCTCCCATCTTTCCATCTGTGCTGTTACCTGTTACTGAAAACAGCGGAGTTCTCTATTGCCCATTCAGCGAGATGAAGAGCAGCATCCCAAGTGACAAGCCCCGTGGTTCCTCCAGAGATAATTGCCACGCTCTCAGAAAGGGTAACAGGTTCTCCCGTGGGCTGGAGGACACACACAAGAAGAGAGAGATGGCTCAGCACAGACAACATGTTTTACAGTTTACAATCAACATTAGCGCTTGGAAAAAGGCAGGAAGTACTTTGGGTTTCTGGGGGTTACTTTTAAAGCCAATTATTGCTTAGATCAGATGATTAAAAGTGATTTATAACAATGCAGCGTAAGTTCTTACCAGTAAGTAGTTTTTGTAACAGCGAGTAGATTCTTCTTCATTTAAAATACCTGCTAGCGTATCATACAGTTCATCCAGGGGTTCACCTGCTGTGGATTCATGCTGTGTGAAAGAGAACAGGGCAGTTTCGGGTATCAAATTGTTTGTCAGAAAACATACACACATCAAGTCCCATTTTAATACATCATTGGCCACAATGTTTTACACTGAATATGCTATTTTTTTTTAATACAAATAATTCAGCTTGGCCCATAGTGTAAAACTAGCATATTTTCAAGGAAAAATAAGTTGCAACCAACATGAAAAGTAAGCACTACCTTTTTGATGAGTTCAGTTAGAAAGCATCTTCTGTACTTGGTGGAAGGGGGATATTTTACAGACAGAGGGTGGAGAATGGTCTAAAACAACAAAACAAGAACAGCAATTGAAACCAATTACTGAGTGAAGATTTTATGAAAGGCAGTAAGGGGCCAGAGAAAGACGGGGGAGCCATTAATTGGCTCTATCATGAAATGCATTGCGATTCAGTCTGTAGCTACAAGAAGTGACGATACTGAGCCAGAAAATGAAATTTGGTGGTTTACAGATCTGCGGCGGCAAACGTCTTTTTTGCTTTTCAGCAAACAAATTGCAAAACCGAGCGAAAAGAGAGTCCAGTTAGCTCTACGTTGCTTTTCTCTGCTCTCTTTTTTGGTTTGCCGTCTTATCTGCGATCTCCCGTCCACACGCAGAGTTTAATCGCGAGGCGGGCTGATGCAGTCGCAGGGTGGCTGGGATCTCCTCTCCTCCGTGACCCGCGGCGCACCGAGACCCAGGACCAGCCGGGCTGACCTGCTCGTGGCACGAGAGACACCTCTGCTCAGGGACACAGGGCTTGACTTTGATGCTAACACAGAACAGCTAAGTAACAGGAAGAGAAGGAAATCTGTTCTGCTGGGCCCAAAGAAAAACAGTGACGCAAAGTCACTTATCTTTGTAATTACGAGCAAAAACCAGCGGTTGCTTTGGCTTTGGTCACACGAGGCGGCATTGCTCGTTCATGGACGCCCGGGCCTGCTGCACCGCCATGACACCGAGTAATCCTGCCTTACCTTGTGCAGAATGTCCACGAGTACGGAGGAATCCGGCGAGGTCCGTAGGTTTTGTTCAAGCTCCTAAAACAGAGGAAATAAATAAAGCTGAGGCTTCCCCCTCCCCTCGGACGCCTCCGGCCGAGGGCAGGGCGGCCGCCCGCTCCCCGCCGTACCGGCCAGGGGAAGGAGCTGAGCTGCCGGGCCGCCAGGTAGCGGCGCTGGAAGCGTGTCCCCAGCTCCAGCTGGGCCATGGCTGGGGAAGGCCGCGCATCCCCGGCCTCGCCTGATCACCGCCCCGGGGCGGGGCCGCAGAGGAGGAGCCACCAAGAAAGAGGAACCTTCCCGCCTGAACAGGGGCTCGAACCCTGGACCCTCAGATTAAAAGTCTGATGCTCTCCCTGCTGAGCTATCCAGGCCCATAGAGGGCGCTCTCTGGGCCCACCTCACCCGCGCACCGGTCTCGGCCTGCCCCTCCGTTCCCGCCTCCGCGCCCCCTGGTGACGCATCGCGGTGCGCCCTGATACGTCACCGCCGCGCGCCGTGGCGAAGGACACGGCGCCCGCCCGCCGCGCAGAGCCGGGCCAGGCCGCATCGGGACCGGCAGCGGCACCGGCACCGGCAGCGCCATGACCGGCTACAGCGAGGACGAGAAGCTGCGGCTGCAGCAGCTCCGCGCCCTGCGGCGCCGCTGGCTGCGGGACCAGGAGCTGAGCGAGCGGGAGCCCGTCCTGCCGCGGCGGCAGCTGGGGCCGGTGGCCGCCTTCTGGGAGCGGTTCCTGCAGCCCGGGGGGCTCTGGAGGCGCCAGGTGAGCGGAGCGGGGACGGACACACGGACCTGGCCCGGGCGGCCCCGGGCCTGACGCGCGTCCCTGTGCCCCCTGCAGGTGTTCAAGGCCTACGAGACCGGCGGCTTCGTCCTGACGCGGGTCCTGGTCCCCGCCTGGATCATCCTTTACTACCTGAAGTACCACGTCATGGTGCGTGCCGCCCCGCTGTGCGGCCTCTGAAGGAAACGTGAAGAAGGGAGTTAAGGGAAAGGGAGGGATATCTAGGTTAAACCCTGGGAGAAGCTCTCTCGGGGGCGGGGGGTGGGGAGCTGGTGCAACGAGCAATCACGTAAGCGGTTGTACGAAGGGGTTAAGCAATTGCTGCAGGCTCAGGTGACTTCCCACGGTCTCTTCACCCCTTCTTTTTCCTTGTTTGGGTGACAGAAGTATACATTTTTTGTGATCTTTTACAGTAGTGACCAGCTTTGACCATGCTGCCTCCTGCAAACTGGAAAGCTGTGTCTTAATTGTTGGTTTCCTGGAGGAATGGTGGCCCTGGGGATAACCAGGCTGCAGCTACTGGTGTGGGGAAGGGGAATGGCCAATGCACTGCTGATAGGACAGACCTTCCACTTCTACAGTCTTGTCTTGCTTGGGAGGTGTAAATTTATTAGACTCGGGTATTTCTTTAACTAGTGGAACGAACCCGGCCTAATGAGCCTTGTAGTCACCAGAGCTTGTGTTTTAGAAAGATAATTTTTCCCATTTTGGAAATCCTTTGTACTTCCTCTGGATAATGCTCCTTTTTCTTTACCCCTTCCGTCTTTTCTCCCCCCCCACTTTCAGAAAATGCCACACGGTGCTGTTATGTCAAATCCACGGATATTCCCAGTAAGTCTATTAATACTTGTTTTATCTTCCAGTTTTGTAAAACAGGCAGAAGAAGGGAGACTTGGAGGGAAGTGCAGATTTGTGCAGTAGCCGCGCAGGGAGAATTTCTAGAAGGATGAGCTTGACACTGTGGGCAGGCTGCCCTGGAGCAGCACAGTTACAGTTCTTTTGAGCAGTTTTCATCTTGTTCTCAGAGCAGACAGTCCCTGTTTCAGTGGTACCTCCCTCTGTAGCAGCAGACTTTTGAGAACGTGGCTGACAGCACTGCCCATCCTGGGTGGAAAACACAAATGTTCCCTTATGGGAATGCAAGCATTACTTACGGTGCAGTAACAACATCTTTGTGAAGGGGTTTGGGTGTTTAAAGCTTCTGTGAAAGCGTGATTATTGATGCCCGGAATGACAGAGAGGAGTGGTTTGCTTCTCCTTGCTGGCAGGAGCGGCAATTGGCAGGAGTCGGGAGGAGTTTGGCACTAAGTGTGTCGGTTCTGGCCGCACAAGCTTGGTCCCAGGCGTCCCTGAAGGTCCCCCACGCTCAGGCGTCCCCAGAGAGATAGACTCGTGTCACCTCAGCTTGGGACGAGTTTTCCTCAGTGGAGAGTGTCCAATTGTTTTGTCTTTACTGTTCTCAGGCTGCTCTGAGCTGTTACTCATTGATTGGTGTAGCGAGTCGGTGGGCAAGTATTCTCATAGCAGTTTAGCTCTGCTCGTTCTGACAGTTGCACATTTTTTGCCTAATTGTGCTTTATCTAAAGTAAAATTATAAAAAGTTCCATCCCTAACAACCACATAGCAACATACTGAAGGTCAAGCTGTGGGCCTCTGATTTCAGCCTAATTACTCACTTGAGTTAGGTCAGCTCAGTAGGCCAAGACAGTGCCTGAAGCTGTAACAAACAGCAGTTGGGCATCAGATTGATTTTTGAGGGATTACGTAGCTCTTCATGGGCTACAGGCTGTGAGTTTGGAGACTCGCTTATAGCTCTGCTGTGCTGAAGGTGGTTATGCAGTGCTGCAAGTCCAATATACGTTTTTAAAACAAGGTAGTCTGAAAATGTTTGGCTGCTGTTCTGTAGCTGAAAAGAAGGGGTAAAGCAAGTACAGATTGCAGATGATTTGGCTGTTATTTCAGCATCCTTGGAAATGTTGAGTGAATGAGAGTGTTCCGAGTAAGTTGTAGTAAGATTTTTTTTTTGTCTGAACGTGGGGACAGTTACAGCTTAATTGAAAGACTGTGCTGTGTGAAGGGAGAGACTGGGTGTAGGAAGAAATGTTCACCATGCTCTCTCATTCCATCAGGGGGACAGAATTTTGGAGACGGGAGAAATTATGCCACTCCTGAAAGAAGAACCCGATGAGCACCACTGATGGCTAAAAGCTGATTTCCTCCTTCAGTGAACAAGGCGAGAACTGCAACTGCTTTCTCCGTTCTATAAAACAGTCTTTATTCTGCATCGCCTCAGCTTTTCTGTCATTTACTTTCTCCTTAGTCTGCATTATTCCAGTTGCTACTCACATGGGAATTTCTTTTGCCTTTGGTGAGCTTTGTTGCTAAGTTCTGGTGATCTCCAACCCCCCTTCCTCAACATTTTATCTGACCTAGCAGCAGGACAACGTGGGCCTTATAATAACAGGAGAGACACTGTAGGTCCCAGGGGATTGTGGAGTAGTCTGCTCAAAGGAAAGGTGTCGCGGTGAGCTCCTGCACACACACACACAACGCCTGTCGTCTTCCAGTCTAGTGAGCCCTTTTCTACCAGCCAGTTCTGACAGAGACTTCCAGTGAAAATTAAGTTTCCACCTATGTCATCCCACTTCTCTGGCAAGAGAGGGTAGCAGAAGTGGCACTGCTGCCAAAAACTCTTTATTCTTTACCCTTTAGCACTTCCTTCTCTGTCTTCAGCCCTTTCTGAGTTGGAGTCTTCCTGCCCTCACTGGCCTCATGTACCTGGGGCACTCTGTACTGGGGAAGACTGGCCTCTTGATGAGCAGGGAGTTGGAGTTGATGATCCTTACGGATCCCTTCAAACTTCAGATATTCTACAATTCTAAGTATTTTGGTGGCTGCTTTGGGTATAGAAAAGGTTAAACCAGCAATCCAAAGGGTAACCTGAGGAATGTAAGGGGAGGGGCTGGGACAGAAGCCCCTCATGACCTCATGGAACCAGTATAGCCAGCGCTTGTGAGGTCAAGGTGACAGGCAGGAGCCCCCCTGCTGTGCCTGGGGGCAGCCAGACCCCTTGTAACCGTGCTGGTAGGCACTTGCACCAGCAGGGCCATGGCCAATGCAGGGGTGAAAACTCTACTGCAGTCGGCGGAGCTCAGGGAGGCCATGGACCCCACATCAGGCACCCATGCTCAGCCTGCAGCCCTCAGGCCCCTGCTGGAACTGGGTGCCCCCCAGGGCCTCGCCAAGCCCATGGCCGTCTCTTTCCTCGGGTAAAAGGCAGTTCAGGGTGGGACAGCAAGTGGGGAATAAAGTGGAGGGGCAGTCATGGGCTGTGAGGGGGCAGTAGGATCCTGCAGGTTATCACTGGGAGGCTCTGGAGGGGGGCACTGGGGAAGCTCAAGGGTCTCTGGGGGAGCTGGAGAGTCAGCGGTGTCTGTTGGGGGGCACTGGGGAGGGTAGAGAGTCAAGGGGGAGACTGGGGAGTTGATGGGGGCTATTGAGAGTTATCAGTGGCAATAGGGGGGCAGTAGGGTTAATAGAGGGGTTGTGGGGGCTGCAGGGGGGCTGAGACCTGTGCTTCCTTCCCATGGCCCTGGGGGTCCCTGTCACTACCCCATGGTGCATCAGTCCTCCCAGCGCAGAGTTCCCCAGGAGCCCGCCTCCCCCAAACTGCTGCACCCTGAAGCGAACCTTCGCCTGCACCAACTTGCTGCTGCTCAGCCTGGCTGACCCTGATGGCGCCACAGATGGGGAGGCTTCCCCTGGCCCCCACCTACACACATCATGCCCCAAGGATAACACCGAGCCCACCGCCCCACCGGTGAGTGACTGCTGGGGATGCCCCACCTCCCTGGGGTGTCCTGACACCCCCACCCCACTAACAAGAGACTGGTTGGGGTGCCCCACATCTCCAAGGTTCCCCTGCGTGCTTCTGCAATGCTTGTGGTGAACTGGGGACTGTGACATCTGAGGACACCCCACACCCACAGGGATGCCTGAT
The DNA here is from genome assembly GCA_013401275.1 of Pandion haliaetus. Lineage (NCBI taxonomy): Eukaryota > Metazoa > Chordata > Aves > Accipitriformes > Pandionidae > Pandion > Pandion haliaetus. The sequence continues at coordinate 76,083 of VYZV01034349.1, forward strand.
ACCCCCAGGGCTCCCAGATTCCCCCAAGGAAGTCCTAATACCTCTCCTCCTCTAGTGAGAGACACCCCCCCCCAGGACTACAGGGAATTCATAGCACCCCCAGAGGCCCATGGACACCCCCACAGCTCTAGCACCACCACAGTCCCCCCTGATCCCCCATGTCCCTACAATGTGGGGCTCAGTTGGCTGTTCTAGGCCACAGACTCGGTCCCAAGTCTCAAGGACCAGTGTGGGCCAGCTTGTAGAGCCCCAGCATCGCCTGGGCATTTTGGAACAGATAACCCTCCTCGAGTAGAGGGAATGGATACCTCTCCCTCAAACAGGGAGGGGTCTGAGTGTCACAACCCCACCAAAAAAGACAATACAGAATATGTCCTGGCACAGTTACAGCAGGAGCATTCATCACCACCGCCTCGCCTGTTCCACTGAAGAAGACAGCACGTGGCACTCAGCGAGCAGGAGGACCACCCACCCACTGTTAAGACACCACACTGCTGACAGCATGCTGGACCTGTGCAAAGAATGTGCCTCTCTACAATACAGTAGTCCCTTTGGGACTCTGGGCCTCTGTTACACCTCTAAAATTCTTTGAGTCTTATTTCTGTCTTGCGCTAAATGTGGGTGATGCATTATCTTGACAATGAAATCAAAACTTCTGGGTTTGTACAATATTGTTCCCTTAAATGTCCTGTGTTACACAGGCATACACTATACACATATATGTACACGCAGGAATACATCTTCTACATAAATTTCTTTTGAGATCCCTACTAGCTAAAAAAAAATCACTCTGATCAGTGATAGATACACATATATATAATAAATATTTAGTCAAGAGTTACATTTCTGTAACTCCTGGTCTGCTCCAGGTCAGCTCCCAATTTCTCCCACCTCGCAGGGTATCCCTTTGTGTACTAGCTCACAGTCAGTGCCAGGCAAGCTTGTTTACTGGAGGAGGAGACACTGAAGATACGGAGCCATCTCATCAGTGCCTGTGTCTACGCCAACATACAGTGGGACCCGCGAGGATTCCTATGGTGTTTGTTTGTTGGATCTTGACTGTGCGAGTCCATGTGGCCGGACAGGCTGCAGCCTGGGGCACTGGGAGAACTGTCTGATGCTCTTGCAGAGCTGCTCTCTATCAGCATTGAAAAGTCGTGGTGATGGAGGGAGAGAGCCTTTGTGACTGCGGGAAAACAACTTTTGCGCCATTGTCAAAAAAGGCTCAGGATTACCTGGGCAGCTACAGGCCAGCCAGCTTTGCTTCAGTCCCCAGGTAAAAAGATGGAATGACTTTTAGAAGGCATGGCAGGTGGAGGAGGAAAAGATGGGGAACAGTTAGCATGGAATTACAGTGCCTGAAGAAAGTGATTGCTTTCTGTGACAACATGACGAGGTTTGATCAGGGCAGAGCAGTAGATGACATTCACCTTGCCTTCAGCAGTAGTGCTGAAAGCCTCAAGGTATTAGTTTCCAGGAATATAGTTCACTGAAATATTGATGCCTCTGCTGCGTCAGCTAAATGTTTGATTCTCTTTATGATTAATGACAGAAATAGAAACTTATCTGGAATAACTGTAACCCTCTGTCTTTCTCCATTGCTCATAGCTGAAGATGTGACGGCCAGTACAATTTACATGCCTCAGTTTATACATCTAAAATTAGGTGATGTGAATCCCAGTTCATGTGGCTTCCTAACAGAACACGCTGGCATTCATCCACTACTTGAAATCGCTTTGTAACTGGGCAAAGTTAGTCTTAGACATTTATTCTTCAAATACAGAGGGCCAAGATGATAACGTTATTTCAGCCAGGAACTCCCCCATCACGCCAGAAGAGCTGGATGTCAGCAGCTGTTTTTTTTGTGCCATGTAGACACGATGTTGAAACCCACACTGAGTATGCAGCGTCACCACCACTCCTTTCTTCACTCAGTACTATGCAGTCACACTTCTCATGTCTCAATTAATAATCATCATATGCATAACAAAAGGGGCTCAGTTCAGTTCTCACACAGAAGCAGACACTTTAGGTGCTTTGAAGATCCTTGTCTCCAACTGCTACTTGGTAAGGCTGAAGATACCAAGGATGAGGACATCCAATAGGTCTCGTGTGACATGTGGCAGACCTGCATGGACATCACGGACACCCTAGGGTGCCTCATGTGGCACCAGATGTGAATGTGCAGGCACTGAATGGTGTCCAAATGTGTCACTGTGAGCTGAGTGCCCAAGCTCCCACTACAGGTAACGCTCAGTAGTTTAGATGGTGATGGGTCTTACTCAAAATAGCCACCGTGGTGTAGCCAGTGGTTTCTTTCTAAGCCCAACTTCATCCTTTCCCCAGGGGATCCTGACAGGTTTTGTCCTACAATGGGCAGGGGAGCCCCGCTGGCCATTTTGGGATGCTCCCTGCACGCCCATGCAGGGCCATGTGCCAGGATACCTGCCCTGTGCTTTCCTCAGGCGTGGGCTGGGCACTGGGGGAGCACAAAGCCCTGTGATTTCCCCAGGCCAGGAAACCCGCCTGTGAGCGAGGGCAGCGGCGGACTGCTTCTCCCCTGCTCCACCCCTAAAGAACAAAGGCAGAGCTGCTTCTGCATCCTCTGGAAAAGATCTGTCTACAAATAAATGCATCAATATGACTAGCAGTTATGAACAGAAGCAAAAGCTATCCACTTGGCTTTTGGTCTCTGCATCGTCTTTACAAGAGACTGACAGGTCTCCCAAATGTGTTGCTATCACAACAACTCCCCTCAACTGCCTGCACAGAAAGCCTCGGGTCCCCTTTGGGGAGGGTCCAACAGCCTAAAGATAACATTTCCCCTATTAAGCAACCATCCATTTTCATTTAGCAACCATGAATCCCCCCTTCAAATGCAGTGGCATGAACAACGCCGCTTTTGCTGGAACAACAACCATTTATTTTGCATCCGTGCGTACCGGCCCGGCTTGGCCAATTCACATCGGGGATCCCCCTCCCTGTTTTCGCTTTTGACTCCGGGAGGGGAGCACCCCTGCACCTCGCCGAGCTCAGCAGGTTGCTGCTGCACAAACTACTCCCGCTTCTCATCTCAGCGGGGCAGGAGGGTTTGAAGTTGCTTCTTAAACAGGGGGCTGGGTTGGGACATCCGTGATCTCAAAAAGCGAGGGGGTGTAGATTTGAAGCCGGATGGAAGAGGAGGCCCCACCTGTACCTACCTGGCAGCCCAGCAGCACCTCAAGTACTGGCTTCGCAGCACCCAAAGGCTGCGGCTCACGGGCGAAAGCTTTTGGGAGGCTCCCGCCGCTGCGCACCCCGCTCTCCGCCTCCCCGCCGGCACGGCTCCTTGCCAGCCGAAGCTGAAGCATGGCTGCGCATCGCCCGGAGGGCCCAGGCAACTCCGCGCCAGCTTCAGGTTGGCTTCATGTGCCGCCAGGTCATTAAGAGCCGTAATTAGCAGGGTTCAGCGGCTTCTCCCGGGGCGGCTGGGCTGGCCGTGCGGCGGGAAGGCCGGGAAGGCGGGCTCTGCTCAGCCCCGGGCTTCTGATCTCTGCACCGGGAACGCCCGAGCCCTAATCCTCCATCTCCTAACGCTGCTGGTGCCTGCCGCGGGGGAAGCGGATGAGGGCCGCTCGCCCCGCGGCGTCGGGACACGCTCAGGGGCTCACGTAGCCTCGGAAGAAAAGCCGTTCTCCGTTTGAGAGCTCAGAACCGTGCACCCCGCCGTCCGTGCCCAAGCGACCGGACACCCGGGGACCGCCGCCCTCGGTCCAGGCCTGGCCTCGGCCCGCCCCCCGAGGCGGCGCGCTCCCGCGGCGTCCCGCCGGCCGCAAAGCACCCTGGGAGTTGTAGTCCTCGCCCTCAAGNTCTCGCCGCCGCCCGTTCCCGCCGCCCGCCGGGAGACTCCGCCGGCCGCGCCTCGGCTCCGAACAACCGCTCCCGGTGCGCTCCGCTCGGGCCGCCGCCTTCCGCTTCCTCCGCGCGGCGCCCCTCGGGGCTTGTAGTCCCCCGCGCTATTCACGACGGCCTCTGCGCTGTTTCCGCGCCGTAGCGCCCGGAGGCCGGGATGGGGCGCTACGCCACGGCGGCGGCGTAAGGGCGGGCTCGGGGACTCCGGGGCAGGCCGGGCCGGCAGCCGAGCGGGAGGAAGGCGCCGGCGGAGCGGCCGGGCTCCGCGGCGGGCGGGCGGG
>VYZV01034349.1:80468-92525 GCA_013401275.1 Pandion haliaetus
CGGGGCGGGGGGATGGGGAGGGGGGCCGGTGTCGGGGTCCCGCTGCTGTGGCAAGCCGGGAATCCCGCCTCGGGGATCTGCGGCTGTTGGGGTGCCTTACCCGGGGTTTGTGAGGTGACCTGAGGCTGTGGCCGCCCTCTTCGTACCTCAGCCCTGACGGGGTTTTAACGAACTCGAGAGTCGTGCAGCAGCCGTGAGGAGACGGGGGAGGCTTCGTGAATCCCCGTGCTGCAATGCCTTACCTGCCTGCGCCGAGCCCTTGCAGCACGCTCTGATCTCGGTACAGGGAGAGCGAACCTGCCGGTTCTCCTCTCAGGCAGGTAAGCCTCGCTTATGGTAGTGAACGGGCACGATACTGCTGAGTGCCGGCTGTGGGGCTGGACCACGGCAGAGCCCCTGAGAGAACCAGGGAGGCCTGTCATTCAGGTCTGCACTCTAACCTCCTGGTTAGAAACCCATCTGCTGGGGGCTGAGCGGGGTTTTGGGCAGACCTTCTAAAGCTTTTGCGAGTTTGCCCTTTAGAATCGCTTGGCTGGTTCTTACGCTTGAGTCTTGGAACCATCCTAGGCTGCTTCGGGCCCCGATGCCTCATCGAGACCCCTGGATTTTACTGCACGTCAGCTCAGCTGCAGTTGTAAGCAAGTCAGCCTCTGGATCCTGGATGCAGAAATCTGTTACAGTGGATGGAAAAGGCTCTGTATGCTGGCTAGCCTCTCCATTTTATGAGCAGCTCTCCTCTCCCCTCCCTGTGCCTGCTTCTGGGCTACATCCCTCCCAAGCATCAAGAAACAAATGTTTTGGGGTGATCGTCCAGTGAACTGTTGGGGGAGATCGAATAACGTGCACGTTGTGTTTGAAATGTCGTATTGTTTCGTCCAAGCATTTTTTCTGATCGAAATCTCAGCTGGTGCTCAGCACTCTGTAGGCCTTCGGGCCCGGGATGCGGATGGGTGGTTTTTCATGGTCGGACAGAAGGTTATCTGGGAAGTGCTTACCGTACATGGCCTGGGGTGTTCGTGCATGGACAGTGGTGCACTGCTGTGGGTCGGTCAAGAGGTAATGGAGAGCAGGAGATGTGTTTAGAGGGAGCTGTGGTGGAGAAGAGTGGTGCAGGTCACAGCTGCTTGCTGATGGAGATAGGCTGCAGGTCCCAGACTGTAGCCCTTGTTGATCTGAACACAGGGATCTTGCCATACTTTGTGCATTGTCACCTGGGTCTCATGGGGACTTGTGCTTCAGGGCTGTACTCTGTGTGAGCTGCCACCTTTCCTAAACTGGAGCAGACCTGCGGTGGGAGGGCAGCCCAGTGGCAGACTGGCCTCCTGTGATGCTGTGAGTCTGCCAGTGGCTTTTGTGTGACCATTTCTTGAGACCCACTGCTGAACAGACTGGTTTGTTCCCGTGAGTGAACCAGAGCAGGACTGAGCTCTGCCTGAGGAACAAGCTGCGGTAGCATAACGTGTCAGAGAGGCATGATTCAAATTGCCATGATTTTATGTACGTGGTGATATTAACTAGTTTAAAGTTGCATCAGCTTCTGTTTGTGTCCAAGGCTTTAACAGTTGAAGGCAGAAGGCAAGACCCAACATTGCTCCCTTCCCCGGGTGGGGTTGGAGGGCTGGAGTGGCCTTTGAAGGTTTGATGTGACTTGCTGTGTTGGCTAAGCCATATTGCTTTGGCAGGAAAGCAAGCAGCCTTCATGAGCCTGATGACTTGGTGCGTAAGGGAACCTGAGGCGTAGGCCAGGCATAATGTCTTTTGAATCGGAATAAATATTGAAGAACAAACGAAAACTGCTAAAGTTGCACATAAAAAAGGTCAGGCATCCTGCCCAGACTCGGAGCTGTCTCATGGTAGCGGAAGGGCTGGGTGACCCCGTGGAGGGGCCTGGATGCCCTCGTGAGATGCACTGATTACCCCACCACCCTCCTGCGCTGTCCACAGGGCACCCTTTATCTTTTCTCTGAATACCACTAGCTTTACAGAAGGAAATGGCCTGGGCCTTGGTGTTGCCTCAGCCAGCTGAGCGCGATTGGCTTTATCTTGTGGAAAATACGCTGCTTTCATCCATCCCGGAGGTTTTGTGGGAGCTTGCCAAGTTTACAGCAGTTGCACGTGAGGCCTAGAGAGAGACCCAGCCAGTCCCCAGGCAGGCGTGTGCGGATATGGCTGTGCTGATCTCCGCTGTCGGGGATGTCATCTGCTCTCAGGTGAGATGCAAGTGGGAATAATGCTTTTTTCCTCCAATCTTCCCGCTTCGTCAGAAGCCAGGCTTTTTTGTTCGTTTCTGGGTTCGGTCTCACCTTTTCTGTGAGGAGAGCGGTCTGGGAAGGGACAGATCCTGTGGCATTTCTTCAAGTGAGGGTCTTTATAAAGGGGGAGGCTGAAGTAAAGGGCTGCAGCTGCCTGCAGTCAGACCCGGGAGCAGGGAGAGAGGAGGCTGATTTGGAAAGTGCATGTCAGAGCCGGTGTCCTGCCGAGATGGCTCCCTCCTATCGTGCAGTGCTGGGAGGAAACTTGTGAACAGCCGATTTGCTGGAGCTTGGGGCTCTGAGAAAGGTCATATACAGTGCAGCCTTGGGAAAGCTGCTTATGCGGGTGGGACAGGTGAGTCAGTGGCTTCCTCCTCCTTTTCCATCATAATCCCACTCTTCAGAGTGAGACATGCTGTCTGCCTGCTCCCCAGAAGCCTCCTGGATCTGCCTGCATTTGCCTCAACCTTGCAGTTGCAGCTGGACCCTGCCTGAGTATGCAGCCCTTTCCAGGCCACTGTCACCAAGCTGGGCAGGGAGGAGCAGGCTGCTACTGAATTTCTGTCGCACTGTCATTGCTATTTGGAGTGTTGATACTTGCCTTGTATTTAGCAATGGCAGCGGAGGAAGCCAAAGGAGGCAGAAGGGCTGTTGCCTGCACAGGAGAAACTTTTAACTCTTGCCTTCACAGCCCCCTTCCCCTTGCCTTGGCAGCTCTCAGGTTGCCTGATAGGAAATGCTGGTGATGTTCCCAAAATTTGCTCATATTCAGTTTCTGAAAAGATGAGGAGGGTTTTTGTGTGCTGTTCCCTCTTGCTCTGGAAAAAAATGCTGCTGCCCTGGTGCCTGGGCAGAAGGAAGGGGGAGTCCTGGAAAGGAAATAAGATCCAAAGAAATGTGTCAGCAGCAGAAAGAGCAATTGTTTTCCTGCATTTACATTGCAGAGCGTAGTTCTGTTCAGGCAGCCAATGTTTGACAGCCGAGATAATACATTTATATTGATGTAATTAGCGGGACGTGGAGTTTGCTGAATGGCTTGGGGGCAGCATGATTTTCAGTCTAACTCCGGCAAATAGATCAGGGAGGATTGGAAAGCTGCTGTGGGTTGCTAGAATTGGCCCTTTGGGTTTCTGGAGGTTGAGTACATTACTGCTGATATTTCCTATTGTGCTGTACCCTGCCTAGTTGAAAAGAAAATAACTTGAGGGAACACAGGGCTATTTTTGCCAGCTTGAGATGATCAAGTTTGATTTCTAAAAACTGAAGCTGAGTCTTTAGGCTTGCACATTAAAAACAGTATTGGCACCATTTCTCTGTTCCTCTACAAATGCATGCCTCTGCACTTTGCCAATGGTGTAAACTCTAATGTGTGTTCATAAAAAAAGAAATAGCTTTTCTATTCCTGCAATGCAGCCCCTTTTGTAGCAAGCCAGGGCACTCACTAAATGCTGTGGGCCTGAACAACGTCAGCATTAGAGGAGGGTGGTGATTGCACTGTGCCAGGGAGGCCAAGCTGGTGTCTCGCCCCACTGCTGGTATTAGCAGCCCTTACCAAAGCTGCAGGGTTATCAATACACATTTGCTTTGGTAAAATAGAGACTGAGACCTTACAAAAAGGTGTCGTCCCCCTCTGGTGATATCGCCCAGCTGCATTTCTAATGTGGCACTTCCTGCAGCACTGAAGTTTTCCCTTCAGCATCTTCTTCCCAGCACCAGCCCAGATGACTTTGGTTTACTGAGGATATCACAGGCAGCTTCCCAACTTGTGTTGTGTTCCTCTGACAGCAGAAGGTCCTTCTGCTCCTGTAACAAAGAGGTTTGCAGAGAAGCTAACTCTCAGACAGCTTTGCCAGGTAACAAGTTAACCCCCCCATATTTGTGCTGGTCTGTGGAAGTGGGAACGTGGCATGTGGGTCCTTGCATGCTGGGGTGTATCCTTCCCTTCCGTGGCAGCTCTGCTCTCCAAAGAGGCTGCAGCACTGATGTGGTTATGGTCTTGTTCTCCAGCTTGTCTGTATCGGTCACCTGCCTGCAAGACTCAAGCCAGCAAGCAGAGCTCGGGCAGTCCTTGGAAATTCAGTACAGCCAAAAGGTTTTATTTTAAGCTGCTGGTTGTTAAGCGGTTTCTCTTCCTAGCCCGTGCATATGGAAGCACGTCTTCTGCAAGAAAAATGACGTGGTGTCACGTAGACTGACATAGACATTTGTGGGGTACTCCATCCTCTGGTGTTTGTCTCGCTCTCTCTTTAGCTCTCCTAAGTCTTAAGCCTTTCCAGTGAGCGGGAGCGGCTCAACTATCTGAGTGCCTTGGAGATGCTGTGGGCCTGGAGCTCCCTATGTAGCCACTGCTGTACAGATCCTTGGGCTAAAAGGATCAGGGTGGTCCTTTTGAACCTTAATGAGTCCCTTATTTACTTTTTACTGGTGTCTGAGTGGGGTGTCTTGCCCGCTCCATAACATTCTCCATTTGCTGGTTTGACTCCATTAGCAGCACATGTCCAGGTGTTCACCACAGGTCATCTTTTCCCCACTGCCTGGAAATCTCAGTAGTGCAGAGCGCTGGAAGACAAAAGCTCTTTGTGAATTCACCATAACCTACTCCAGGGGCATCCTGCTGCACCTGATGGTGTGGCTGTCGGGAGAATGGGCAAGGTGGTGGGGTCTGTTGCTCTTGCATGCTTCTGCCGTGCTCCCAAAATGCCTCAGTGATCACATTGTTCTGGCTGAATTCTCATTTGCTTTTTTGCTCCCTCTCCGATCTAAAGTAGAGAAAGTGAGAGTGTGCTGGTGAGCCAAACAGTTATGGACAAGGGTTCTTGTTGCCTCCATCTGATAAAAGCCCATCCCAAAGGAGACAGCACTTTCACAGAGTATGAGTTTCATTAAGCAGGTTGTTTCAAGAGCAGAGAATATGAAGGAGGAAGGGGAAATGTCTTGGAGGAGGGAGGTTTGTCAAAGCAAGTGTTCAAACATCATGCCTTCTTGGGGTGGGATGGGCACGTTTGACATAATCAGAGGAATTTGTACTTTTGAATTTCCAGTAGATGTAACTGCTAACGATGTCCTGGTCATGTGAAGTAATTAACATCTGTTTCTGTATTTGAACATTCAGGCAGTGTGCCCCTCCAGACATCCCTATGTTCACATCCAGACCCCTTGGGAGATCCTGCCCTGTTGCTAATTGTCAAGAGCTGTCCAGAATCCTTATTGTTAAGACCCTGCTGTGCTCGTGAGGTGTTACATTAGCTGGTACGACGACGACAGCTCTCACCAGAATGCTAAGCAGCAGCTGCCATCAGAGAGACTAAGGCCAGTGGTGGGAATAGAACTATAAAGTCACCGCCAAAGGTTCTGAAACCACGAGTGAAGAATCTGAGTTGACCCAAAAGCAGACCGGTTCCTATCTCCAGGCGGGACCAAGCTCCAGCCCATCACCAGCCAGATGCCGCAGGAAGCACAGAGCCTTCTGAGAACTGTAGTTTGAGTGGATGCTGATTGAGTGACCTAAAATGTGAGGTTGGTTGCATGTGCTGGTGCGATGCTGATCAGCCCAGAGTCTCACTAGCCATTTATCCTTATGTGCCTTTCTTTCCTCTCTGTTTGCCAGCTTGGTGCAGCAGCCACTCCTAGCAGGCTTGGTGTGCTACTAGCAGCTCCGTGCAGAGATCATCTAGCATGCTCCAACTGGGCTGCTCAGCTGGTGCCAACAGCAGCCATTTGATTCCAGGGACACCAGGTTGAGTTCACACCAACTGGGCATTGGACCTGCAGAGCAGAAACCGTGTTGGGTGAGAGGCTTTTCTGACTGCACTTTGGTCTGTGATGGGCTGGGAAGGGCTGAAAGACCTTTTCTCCTGTGGTTTGTAAGCACGGTTACCCTGCTTCTTGTCTCCCATGCCTCTTGTTCTTGTCTTTCTTCCTTGTTTTGATTCCTTTGAGTGTTGCCCTCTCTCACTGTCTGTGTTAAGGCCACGTGCTCTTACGGGTGGGGATATTGGCATCTCCTGGTTTTCTCATGGTGAAGAAGAAACTGTAAGAGTGGAAGAGAAAATGTGGGGTCTTCCAGGACCTCGCAGTCTTAAGCCATGGAAACTGCATGACTGTCCCAGGGTGTGTGTAAGGCAGTGCAAGGGCAGGGAAATAAATTAATCTAAGAAACCCTACATTGCTTTGCCTGCAATAACCATAATGCCATGGCAGTTCCCAGGCCAGGACTGGGACAGAGAGGTGACTGTGGTGTACCTTATGTGGCTGGGCTGCTTTCAGCCTGGCGATTCAGAGCCTGGTTTGTAGAGACAGGATGAGGTGGTGGGAAGCCAGTCTGAGCTTGTACCTTCGGGATACACTTGCAGTGTCCGCTGCAGGAGAGTGTCTGATGGTGTTGTCCTTGTGTTCAAATGAGCCAGGCTGAGGTGGCCTTATCCAGGCCAGGGCTTTGGGTTAATTGAATGGATGCTAGTATGCTGTGTGTTGGCTGGTCTGGTCTGCCTGGATGCCTGTGGGCTAGCTGGAGTCTCCATGTGACTTTGGTGTCCAGCCTCAGCAGAAGCTCTGCAGGAATCTCTTACAGTTTGGGGTCAATGAAGCCAGGCCATGACCACTCTGGTCTTTGAGTGGTGACTGTCACCAGGCAGGTGTCGGCTGAGATCTGCACCATGGCTAGTTCTCAACTGTGGGAGAGATGAAGTAACATTCCTGCTCTTGGATCAGCTTTGTTGCAGCCTTGGAGTGTCTTGCAAATGCTGCTGCAGGTGTGCAAAGCCCTTGTTCCCATTGCCTGACCTTGCCATGCAAGGTGCTTTAGCAAGCACAGCCTGGTGGGAGGGCAGGTTGGGGGTCTGTATCACCACATGAAGCTAAGGCAGCTGGATATGTCTTGCAAGGCATTTGAGAGTGACTCCTGTAATGTGATCGCCTCTCCATCTGCCTGTTTGGGTTAACATGGGTTCAGGATGCAGCCGGCTGGTCTTGGTTAAGAGGCCAGCTCCATCACTGTGCAGGGAGGTGTGTTGGATGGCCTGTTAGGGCTGGCTTTGCTGTAGCAAATGCAGTTTCTTACTCAAAGCATCTGCATTATGTTTCAGCCCTCTCATCTTAAGAGTACAGCATTTTCCTCATGTGATCATTATATTTGTTAAACTAACTGCTCTCGTGGGCAAATATTGCTTAAGGCATTGTGTAATTGAACACATCCTACAGTTTCAGCTGTATTGGTGTAGCTAAAGCTGCTTGTGATGGAGACAGTGAGCCAGTATAGCTACTCTGGTGAGGAAAGGGGAGTATCGTAGTGGTGTCAGGCGCTGTTATATCTCTGTCACTTCAGTTGTACCAGGTGTTATTCCAGTCATATAATTTCAATTACAGTATCATCTCCTGACAGAAATAATGGCATGGCTACAACATCAGTGTGCAGAAGGATTAATGTGGTTTTCAGGATGGCCCCAGACAGAGTACAGATGTAATCTGGAGGTGGAGAGGGGTGAGCAGTAATGTGATGCTTCTCCATTAGGTTATAGGACTGAGCTGTGCTAGAAGAGGAACTATCTTCTTGCCTCCTCTGGGTTTCATTCTCCCTGTCCCACCTCCCCTGTGCTCTCCTGGTTCCCTGTGCTCGCAGAGAAGTTGGCAGCCTCTTGTGCAGTTCTCAGCGTTTATTATGCTTTTAGCTCCTGGTTGTTTCTGATGGAAGTGCCAAATGCCACTGTTGTCCGTCAGGTGTATCCTACCTCTGCGCTTGCCTGAGGCACAGCCAGAGACGTGGTGGTTTAAATCTAGGCCAGTTGGTTGGAAACTGGGACGTGGTGTTGGGAAAGTCCAAACTGCGTACAAATGGCAGAAGGAGGCACCCAGGTACTGCTGCCCCTGTGAAGAGAGCCCTTGTGGCTCTGGACAGGGCAGTGCGGTGGAGACTGGGAGCTGTCTTTAACAAGGGGTGCAGCTGGATGTGGCTTGGATGAATTACATATTTACTGTCTGTCTAATCTGTGTTAGAATTAAAGCTGTGGCTGGAGTGTCTGGGGACAGTGTGCTCAGGGGATATCTTCTCTACCTCCTGTCTTTGAGACTTTGCTTTCCAAGTCCGTGCCATGGGTTTTCACTGGCTGTGAGACTCCGCTTCTTGCTGCAACTCTCTTCCTGTCCCTTCTGCAGTGGCCAGCTCTTCATCTGCTTACCTGGCAGCTTAGCATGATCTGAAGATACAATCCCTGATGTCCTTTTGGGTATGACCTCATGTTTGTGCTATGCCTGGGCACCTATAGCACTTTACGAATTCAGCTTGCTGAGTGGTTGGAAGGAACTTCGTGGGTCATGAAGTCCAGCTCCCTACTGCTGAAGGCAGTCATCTTGTGCAGGTCATGAACTTGTCCAGGAACTAATTGTTGGAACTAACTGTGCTTTTTTCCCCAGTGCTTCTGGAGCAGCTGGTCCAGAGATCTGCTCTTTGAAAGGTTAGAAACCCTCCTTTGACTTCCAGTATCCAGTTTTCCTGGGCTGGTTTATTGTACTTCTGCCACTGCAGGGTGTCATCTTGCAGATGAGAGATGACTTGCAAATTTTTTTCCTTCCCTGGTTCGCTGTAACCTTTATGTCCTGTACCAGTCATGGCTCTCGATGCAGCTTTTTCCTGAGAAATGTGTTGAAAGCTACTTTGTTTTTCCATTGCTTCTTTTTGGGAGGTTGGTTTTGCTGGGCCCATTTGTTTCCATATTGTGCTTTTGAGTGTTTTAAGTGCAGGTGGAGTTCTGAGCTGCCCAGTTTGTGAATGTTGGCGAGTACATAAGAGCACTTTTTGCACTACTGTCACTTCTGTCTTCTTTTTTAATGTTTGTCCTTGCTACTTGTGCCACCTTGCCCCTTCAGGAGGGAGAGATGTTGTCAGAAACAGTTGAATCAAGGTGAACCTGATAAAGCAATGTATTGAGGAGCCAGGCACTGGCTCTTCACTCGTGGCTCTTATTCATGTTTATCTCTAGCTGTGAATGTGCAATAACAACAGTTCTGTTCTGCACAGGCTGGCACAGCCTCAGACAGGAAGATCTGCTGTTTACCAATCAACACTCTGCTGTAAGTGAGAAATGAGAAAAAAATGTTTTATTGCTGCTGGGTAACCCAGAGTGTAGTTAAACCTTTCTGAAAAAAAGAGGAAACTAAGAGCACATGTGTTACTCAAGATGCATTTTTCCTGGCAAGAGTCCCGTGTGTGTTCTTCCTGCAAAGCATCCCTGCTTATGCTGCTTCCCATTAAATCTATAGCATATCGGTAGCAGGCAAGTAAAAGCTTCCTGTTTGTATAATGCAACTGGTCTCAGCAGGCAGTCTGTCGAGGTGATTTTTCAGCCTGGCATCTTGTAGCTGGGGCAGTCTGTGGGCTGAGTAGGATGACAGAACTCTGCTACAAGGATTATAAATACAGGGAGGAAAAGATCTGGAAATTAGATCCGCTGGCAAAGCTTCCCAAGATTGGATGCTGTGGCTTGTCTTGTTTTGTTTCTTCCCCTTGTCTTTCTTTTTGTGGCATTAGCGAGATGTTGCTAATGAGGCGAACCATGCCAGCCCACACACGCTTTTGTTAACACTGCACTGAAAAGTCAGCCACAATTGGCTAGTAAACTGGAGGATACAAGTGGATCGTTTAACTTCATTGAAGCAGTGTTAATTGACTTAATGAAGCATTAGGGTTTTAGAGATTTGGTTATGGGTTTTGGTGTTTTGTTTTTTTTTAAAATGTGTGTGCATTCAGACCGTTCTTTCGCAGTGCCTTTGTTGCCATTTTCGTGCTTATTCAGAAAAGGACCTTCCTGCTCTTCAGTTGTCAATGGAGATAGGTTTTGAAGTTAACCTTTATTTTGAAGAAACCTTCCTGTCCACTGCTTCTCCCTCTTTCTCCCTGTAGCTTGTAATTAAGATGTTGATTGCCCTTTCAAATCTGTGTAATCCCCTCTCTCAAAGTGACCCTGATAGATTTCCAGTAGCTCACTGGATAACCTATCACTGGTTAGATGTGCAAGGGAGAAGAAACTTTTTTCAGACATTGACGCTAGTTGCTTTGTGGCTAAGCTGGCTCTGCAATAAATCTACTTTCCCTATCAATCTTTTACTTCAGGCTTTGAATACCTCTTCCTCTGCCTGCATACTTATGAAGAGTCAGTGCTGAGCATTAAATGCAGCTCAGCCCAACTCAGCTGCTGTGTATGAGTTTCTTCTGTGTTAAAGTTGGGCCAGAACCAGTTTCAAGGCAGCTGAAAGAAGGTAAAGATCCTCTAGCTTACCTTTGCATGTTAATGTCTGTGGCCAGAAAGATGTGCTGCTCTTCTGGACTTTGCTAAAGTGTAGCATGAAGTGTGAGGTCCTGTTCTGTGCTGGTCTAGGACTCCGGGTTAAATTATCTTGTTACCTCATTAAAAGCCCATCTGGAAATCTGTTTTCAGGAAGCTAATTTCATCTCATGATATCTCTGCAAGTAGTGCACCAATCTTGTTTCTCACTGTGATTTGGAAAATAGCTCATTGGCAGCTTCCAGTCCCCTAGATTTCCTCTAAGGCCAGAACATCTGACTCGCCTCTCTTCTCTCAGCCCTGCTGCCCCATAACAAACATTTGGGTGGGTAAGTTTTACCCCTCTCTCCATTTTCCCTGTACTCCCATTTGCGGGGCTCACGCACTGCCTCTCATCCTAGTGCCTTGTGAACCTGAAGATTTCTTGGCCCTGGGAGGTAAGGCTGTGCTTTCTGAGTCACAGGACTATGCCCTGAGTCACACAGGAAGCTCTGAGCTAGAGCATGAGGGCTGAAAAAGCCTGCCATGTCCCAGCTGGGTGTGCCAACCACTGGCCAGTCCTTCCTGTTATACCTATGCCTCAGTCTGTCCTTGGAGGTACCTTCCCACCCCTCCCTGCCAGAAGCTTTGCAAGGAACTGGAACTCACTGACACCTGAATTTCCTGCCAAGACTGCAGCGCTCAGGCTGCCTTGTAGTGCTGGCTTGGCAGGTGAGGGCAGGAAGAAAGAGCAGCAAAACTTTGTTTCTTGTCATCAAGACACCAGCTTTGTGCAAGACACCTGCTCACAATGGAGCATTCCAGTTTGCTTGACTGCTTTGCAACAGGGGTCCCATGGGTGATCACGGGAGCTCCTGCTGCACTTGAGCTGTAGAGCTCTCACTGGGTCGGTGTTTAGCATCTTGGATTTCTGCATCTGTCTGAGATGGATGTCTTGTTGCTTGTCTGTTCTTTCCCTCCTGCCTTGTGGAAGAAGAGAGATTGTTCACCCTTCCTCCCCTGGGGTTACTTCTTTTATCAGGGTCATCTCAGCCTAGTGAATACAAGTCACACTCTGCTTGATCCCAGTACCTGGCTTTGCACATCCTCAGGTTCTGCCATCCTGCCTTGTGGAGCTGGGAGCCTGGTGTGTATCACTTGCTGTGCACACAAACGCTTGAGCTTCTTTTCCTTGCTTGGTTGGCATGACACACCATCAGGCCTCCACTCTGCATCCTTCTTTAGTTATCCCATGCCTGACCTCCTCTGTGGCTTTATAACCTTCTTATGCTGACACTGTGACTTTATAACCTTCTTACGCTGACATGTCTCATGCTGTGTACCTTACCCATCCCTGTACACTGTTCACTGCTTACCTTGGACCCCACGAGCATGCACCTCCTTTGGTGGTACGTGGGGAGATCTCCTGCTGTGCATGGTGGCAAGAGTGGTAGATGTCATGGTTTCGGTTTCAGCCTAGCCGGTAACAAAGCACCACGTAGCCGTTCACTCACTCCCCCCCCCCTCCCCTGGCCACGGTGGGATGAGGA
>VYZV01034349.1:93228-176646 GCA_013401275.1 Pandion haliaetus
CCCCCCCCCCCCCGCCACAAAAAAAAAAAAAAAACCAACAAAAAAAACCCATGCCACACAAACCCATAACAGTAGAGGGCCAAGGGTTGGCCATGTCTTCATGGTGTATGAAGTGGTCTCCTCCAGCTTGATGCCCCAAGTCAGCCACAGCTCTTCTAGCTGCTCTCATCTGCCCCTGAACTAGTTTGTGTTTAAGGATGTGTGAGTCACATCCTGCAGTCCCCAGAGAGGAGGCTGCTCCTGCCAGGGCTGTGTGTGGGGACTGGACATTCAAAGATCTTCAGGAACCCTTATTTCTCCCTGCAAGCAGCAGGTTGCATGTGAGTGGGAGTAGAGAGCTTCTCCTTTGCTGTTGGGGGGGGACCAAGTCCCAACCCATTTTAGCCAGCCCCCAGGCAGGGAGTTCACACAGCACAGGAAGGAGAAGGGCTGGTATTTGCAGCTTCAGCCCTAGAATAAAGCCTCCTGCTATGTGGCTTCCTCTGGGCACAGTTTTGAGGGATGTTTTTCCCCCAGGTACGTGGTGTGCCTTCTCCTGGGCCAGCTGCTGGCCCAGCACCTCAGACAAGAGCTGTCTGGTGTGTGGGTTGGCTGTGTTTTCATTGCTGGATCTTCCCTGGAGCATTGGAGTAGCTCAGAGGTGACTTTATAGGTTGAGGGAGTGGAGGAATTAATGAAGTGATGAAGTCTTGTCCTTGAGTCTGGGAGGCTGAGAACCAAGAGAGGTGGAAGACTCAGGCAGGAGCTGAGCTGGCTTGTGCTGCATGGGTGAATAAACTAATAAGGAGTGTGTGGGGTATCCTATCACAAGCAGGGGGCTTCCGCACATGGGACCAACTGGGGTGAGTCTGCCTCACTGGTTTCCTCAGTGGGCTGGAGCAGCTCCAGGGACTTCTGTTTCTTCTTCGTGCTGCGTGCCAAAGGGAAGAGCTTGGGGCTGATCCAAGGAGGATCCTAGGAAAAGTTGATCCTGCAACTTCCTAGATACATTGAAACACATGGGCTAGTTCCCTTTTTTCTTTTTTTTGCTCTCTTCAGAGCCAAAACCTACTTTGAAGCCTGAGGGAAGGAAAGGGGGTTGGGCAGACCCAGATCCCCACCCTTCCTGCCTGCTTTGCTTTGGGTGGTGTGACAGAAGAGCTGGGGCCCAAAGGGTCAGTGCTGCTGACTGGTATTGAGGAATACGGTTTATCTGGAAGCATCCAGGCGACTGCTCTGCTGTCCTGGCAGCAGGAGGAACATCCATGGGAAAGCTTTGCTGTCCTGAACTTGCTGTAAGTGCCTGCTGCTCAAGGTGGTGGTGGGGCAATTTGAGGAAGGGTCTGCATCACGTACAACAGATCAGGGTAAGTGGGTGTGAGTGACTGGAGGGTGTAAAGGTCAAATCTGGTTTTATTTTGGAAGCAATATTTCAGGAGCAGTTAAAAAACATCAGTTGAAACCTGGTAATTATTGCAGCTGCGAGGGGCAAAAATACAAAACTCAAACTCAGCATCTTGCTAAGGTGCTTAACTGTTAATTTCCATAAGTGAGATCCACCCTTCTCAAGACACTTCAATCTGTTCACATTGTTGCTTCCTCTCCTGATTAGATAGGTGGAAGCAGTGCTTTATTAATTAGAAGGAAAATCCTGCTCCCTCCTGCCAAGGCAGAGGAGCTCTTGGCAGTTTGCTCCCCTTCCACGGCTGAAGCCTCCCCTGTTCAGCATGGGCGATGTGCTTGCAGGGCATCTCCTGGGGCATCTCCCTTCCCAGTGGGAGAAGTTCCTCAAAAATAAGGCTGAGTACTTCCAGAGAGGCTTTCTTCTTTGTAGGCTTCTTTAACTAACCCCTTCCCTTGCTAGAGTGTAGTTTTCATTCTCACCTTTACTTCTTGCAGGTTCTTGATTTGTTTAATGTTGGCCAGAGGCATTTTCTGGCTCAGCATGGCGAGCACATACATGCTTTGCATTGAGCTGTAATGCTGCCACTCCTCCCGTTTTTGAACAGGTTTGCCCTCTCCCCTCCTTGGGCCAATATTCCCCCCTAAATATTGTTCGCTGGCTGCTCTCACCTGGTGTGAGGGGTGACCCTGAAGAAAAGGATTTACTGCTTTGCCTGGAGAAATCCGATTTCACGCAGCACTTGCAGGCAAGCAGCCCACTTAGACCAGACAGTCTTGGAGATCACTACGACTTAGCTAGGTTATCCTACACCTATTTATAGATGCCTTCCTCTCCCCAGCTCCGCCCACTGTGGAGTTTTACCGCACCGTTTTAAAGCAGGACTCCCAGCCTCTTCTCTCCCTGCAAAGCATTTGTTTTGAGCTGCCTGCTCAGACTCCCTGGTGCAGACCTGGCAGAGAAGGATGGGCCAAGACACAAGCAACACGTTGGGAGCCAGCAGTAACGCGGGCAGCAGGCATGTCTCTCGCCTGTTGTGGTGAGCTAAAACTGGCGTTTCTGTGTGTAGGAGAAGGAAGCAAAGGGTTCTGCTTTTCCAGCTTGAGAGTCAGCTGAGGAAGTGGTCTTGAACTGGCCTGTGGAATTGCTTTATTTGGCAGTTTAGCTCTGCTTGAGGGTGTAAAAAGGCTATTAACTGACTGAGCATCCTGCCCTCTGTTTCGCTCAGCCTGTGGTGAACTGTATGGGGCTGTGTTTCTACCCATCTTGCCTTTATTTATTTACTTTTGTCGTGGTAGAACCCAAGTCTTGAAGTAAGAGACAGAGTTTGTTCTTCTAGCAGGTCTCTTAGTTGCATCCCCTGTGCCTTTGCTGCCGCCGTGCAGCAGCATGGCTGCTGGAGCACATACAGTGCTCAGGATGGGGCAGCTGTCGAGGGCTGCGGCAGAAAAGCCAGAGATGCCGCAGGTGTGGGACAACTGATGTCTCCAGTTAGACTTGAGCTGATGATACTTGGAAGTGCTCTTCCCCTCACATCACATGGCTTTCATTTAGCCAGAAAATCAGATTTGTTACAAATTAACTGCTTGAATAGCAGGAAATGAGAGGGGAAGCACCAGGGATCCACTTTGGCTGGATCTGCAAAAATCAGTGAAAACTTGCTGTTGGGCTGGTAGCGGGAAGCAAAGCGTGGAGATGTGTTGGCTGATGCACAGCAGTTAGGCAGACCAATTAAAACAAGCAAATTGAGGTATGGAAAATTGTGTTCTTGGGCCTTTTTTTCGGTTTTATTTTGTTAGTCCAGTCTTTGCAGGTTACAGAGAAGAGACCATGACAGAGCAGTTAACATTCTCCAGCTAATAGCCTAATGCAGGCACATTCCAATATTAAGCTCATAGCAAAACTGCACCTGCTCCTTGAGGTGCCACATTCGAGAGTCTGTTATCTATCAAGCCCTTTCTTGATCCCTTAGATTGATCCTGGGATTGAAAACTGTATTTCAGCCTTTTTACGGCACAAAGTAGTTTCTTCGCAAAGGTCTTTCTATAGTTCATTCATCTCTATAAGTCCTGGTGGGTAATTGAATAAGCTCAGCTGTGCTAATTTTTTCTTCTTCCTCATTTCTTCTTTTTTGCTCTGTTAAATGTTCCCTTGATCCGTTCCTCCTGACACGCATCCAGATTGCCGTGCCTTTTTCCTTTAAGGAGAGACGTGTATGTTTAAACTTCTTTGAATACTAGAGGACACGAAACGCTTCTGTAGTTTAACTGTGAGAATGCTCAAAGAACACATTCTAAAAAGTAGGAAAGAGAGAGGGAGGAAAGGAAGAATAGTTGAAGCCCCAGACCTGCTTCTGTGGGTAGGGGCATGCTCAGTATCAGCTAAAAATTGGCTTGAGCTGGAAGTATTTCATTGTGCTGTGTGAAATAGTCACAGAAAGTGTACTTGTGCAGATACCCAGTCTGTCTGTTTTCAGCCTTACTGTGGTGTTAGTGGGGAACAGGAAAAGAGGGATATTTTATTTCATATACAAGAAAAAAAATTTCCTCACTGCATACAAGCCATCAAGTCATACTCCTTGTAGCTGGGGTAACTAAAAACCTGGTGTGCCAGTCAGAGCCCAGAGCTTTCAGAATAACCTTTTTGTGCGTGCAATTCCCAAGGGCTGCTGGTTTGGGCTCTAAGTGAGGCTTGCTTGTCCCCTTTGCTGCTGCTTTACCATGGTAGCAAGGGCTTTCTGCTGGGCTCTGGTGTGCTTTCCTCCACTAGTCAGGCTGCTTCCCTGTGCCTGGGAACTCCTGTCACTTAACTGGGGAGAGCCTCTTCTAGAGCCCCCATACTTCCCATCTCCAGACAGCGAAAGCTGGATTCAGTGAAATGGCCTTTCCCATCCCAGTGAACGCTGGGATGGGGATCCTGGTCAGAGCATGCATTAATAGGCTTCTAAAACTGGAGGGTTGTTGCTTAAATCATACCTTATCTTTCTCTCTTTTTCTTTCCTTTTTTTCCCCTCTTGTTTTTTTGTTTTTGTTTTTTTTTTTTTTCAACTCTTGATCAGAACCGACCTTCCTTTCTCCAGTGTGTTGGGATCTTTACAGCAGCCCATGCCGCAGCGCCTCGCCTATTCCACCCGAACTGCCCGTGCCACTGGCTTGGACCTAACCTAGGATAAATCTCAGCGTGGCCTGGGTAGGGGGGAACCATGGGGAGCTCTGCTTCATCGCTGGCTGCAGAGACGGAGTCGGACCATGGCTTCACTAGCGCACCCTACCCGGGGCACCCAGCCGTGAGCTGGTATAGGAGTAGTCACAGTGGCCCTGTTTGGGAAAGTGCCCTTATAACGCGGCAGCATCAGCATTTACACCACCGGGTGCGAAGGTAAGGAGGAGGGGAAGGATCCTGCTTACCTGCTTACCTCTCAGCTTGAATCTGGGGCGGTGCACTTGGGAGATAAGTTGCTTTGCATCCTATTGGGCATCGGGTCCTTTCATTCAGAGGCTCAGTTCAATTCCTCGTGAAAGCTAGAGCCAAATTTCCACCAATTTGAGTGATGCCAAGCCATGTCCTTTTTTACAGGGCTGCTGATGTCTCCTGCAGAATAGACTGCAGAACTCATCCCAGCTCTTCCTCACTCACCTAAATTGTGATGGTGGCTGCCTGGGAATGGGATCTTGGTTCCTTTAACAAGTTTGATACGGTCTTGTGGCTCCTCTTCTTTCTGACTTCCCAACTACGCTGTAGGTATCACAGATGGAGGATTGTCAGTCCAGGTTGGGTGGTGATAAGTAGCAAGAGTTTCTGAACTCAAAAGAGCAGGAGAAGCTGTTTTTGTGCAAAAGCAGTGAAATGCTTTTGAATACCAGATCCAGGGGAATGAAACACACCGAAACAGAATTACTCTGAAAAGAGCTCAGTGTTTCCAGCCCTCAATTTCTATCCCTCCTTGGTGAAATCAGCACTTCAAATGTGTCTCTGAGTCATTGCCTCTGCCCCTTCCCCGTCAGCCACTTGCAGTGAGTAATTTTTCTTCATGTTGGAGGGCTGGTGTCCTGCATTCAGTCTCTGACAGGTTGAGAGGTATGTCAAAAGCATCTAAAATTCCTCTGCCTGGGGGCTTGGCTACAGAGGCTGCCGGTTTTTGTGCTAATAATATTTGAGCCTTTGCCTAATGCCTGCTTTATGTAGAGTCCAGCCTGGTTGGGTGTTTGTACTTGCTTGAGTCTGTTTGGAGCCGCTAGTCTTTTAGGAATAGCTGCTTGCTTCTGAGTGTCCCTGAGCTGTTGTGGCTTTCCACTGGAGGCGTTTGCTGTGATGATCATGTAGTATCTGTCATGTAGTCCTCATTTTCTTGCTTTTCTGCTGCTGCAAGTCCCGGAATGCGCTTCACGGTGTCAGGTGCACGACTCCGGGAAACTCCAGGAAACTCCGGAGCTTTGCTCCTTTGTAGCCCTGTCTTGGGTTTCCTTGTTGAGCTGCTAACAGTGTGAAACCGATTAGCTGTTGTCTCTGCTCTCAGTCATGGACTTGAGTTCCTAGAAATGCCCAAGAGGCCTTTAAAAAGGCTATTTTGTGCAGTTCCCAACATCTATTGCTGTATACCAACCTTTTGTGGCTGGCCCACAGTTCTGGTCAGTGATCTGTGCTGTGTAGGTTTGTCCCCTCTAGTTTAGAGGGATCCTGCGAACAGAGCTGGGTCCTTCCTGCAGGACTATTCCTTCCAGACTGCTGTTTTTTCCTCTGTTGCCTTGAAGAGTTGGGGAAGGTGTTGATGGCTCACAATGAATACCCCGGTATGCCCATGCGCAGCCAGCATGGAGATTTAGGAGCTTCTAGTGCAAAGCTGGCACTGGGTACTGAAGAGGTTGTGTCTCTGCAGCCTCATGTATGCCAGCTGAGGATGCTCATGATTCAAAGTCTGTAGCTTGGAGGAGCTTGAGAAACCAAGTGAAATCTTGACATGTGGAAATAAATTTCCTGAACAACCAGCCTTCGTGGTGGAGCGGATGTTGGGGCAAGAACAGGAACTGCCGGTCTTGGTGCAGATAAAGCCAGTGTCCTGTTGGGACAGGAGTGGTTTTTCTAATAATTATGTATTTCCCCTGCTAAAGAGAGAAGAGAACTCATCCCAGCTAAGTGCTGCATGGTTCCTGGAGACAGGAAAATGACTGGCTGTGATTCACTGAGTAGTGAATTGCGTGGGAAGAACTCGCTTTAGGCAGTGATTATGGAAGTGGGTTCAAAAGACCTGCTGAGATCAGCCAGGCCGTCAGGCATCAAAGTACCTGCGGTTCCCATGGCGAGATGGGTGAAACAGCAGGGTGAAGAGGCAGTGAATGACTGGTTTCCAGAGAGGAACAGATAATTTTTTAAAGGAATATATTTAAGAAAGTCAATAGAACAAGTCAGGGTAGGTAGACCTGCCTCTAAATGTCCTTGTCTCTGGAGTCCTGTAGTGCAGGAAGGAAGTGAAGTACTGGGGAGTCAATTTGAGGCTGGACAGGAGTTCTGGGATAGACCTTGCTTTTCCTGCTGGTTTCCCGTCCCTGTCTGTGGCTGCCTTCAGAGCTGATAATGTTTTGGCTGCCCTAGAGCAGCACAGAGCCAAGCCTGCTCTGGTCTGTCTTGGGGATGAACGCAGACCTTCCTTGGCAGGAAAACAGGGATGCAAGTACTTCACAGGTGACTTTGGTTTGTACTTGGTGGGGGAATTGGGGGAGGCTTCCCTCATGGTGGGGTGGGAATAAGGGAATAAATCAGTGCTGTTTGGCTTTCAAGATTTTAGAAGCTGGGAGGAGGCTGCATTGTCTGGGTGAGGCTGGTGGTCTGGAGTTCCCTGTCTGCTAAAGACAGGTGGACAGGAGGGAGAAGAAAAAGGGCCTTAACAGTAGAAGCAGTAGACTTGTGACATCCAGATTTGAGTCCCTGCTCTCTTCTGGACCAGGCTGCACAGGCTCTTACTATGTGTCAACATCCCACCTTTTAAACAGGAGCATGTCTCTGCCTTCCCCATTGTGCCAGGAGGACATAGCTACTTAAAGACTAGAGGTACCAAGTGTTATATGCATGTTAGTTAGAGGTATCTTATTGCTAAAATCTCTGCTTAGGGCAAAGATGTTGTTTTTAAATACATCCCTGGTAGCTGTGTGTAGCCAGACAAATTCTGGCTTAGTCACATGTCCCCTTGGGCCCCTCTCTGGGCTGTTCTTGGGTGAGAGTGTTCAGCTGAGCCTGCAGACACATCATGGCTGAGCTTCCTGATGTGGCAAACCTTTCATGAAGTTGAGAGCAGCAAGGTACAGTGTCACAAGTCTGGGTGCTGACAGTAGGATGCTGTGTGCATCCTTCCACAACTGTAAGGTGTTAGGAGGGATTTAGGGCACTGAACTGTCTCCCAGATGAGATTTAAGGGAGTGTTTCTGTTCATCTAGTCATCATTCCCCAGGATTTGTAAAGAGGGACAACAGGGTCCTGTTGAGAACTGAGAGCTGCTCAAGTTTGCTTTGCTCAGGAGAGGCTTTTTGGGGAAAGTGTTGCAAGATCTGTGCAGCTGAATCTAAGCGTCTCTGCCCACCACCCAGTTTGGCCAAAGCTCTCTGAGCTCCTTCCTTTTCCAGAGAATATGCATTTTCTGGAGTTTCCCACCGCATTCTGCAAAGGCTTTGTATTTTTCTATAAAAGCCTCTTCAGAATGAAATACCTCTGGGCCTCAATGACTGTGAAGGGAGAACAGACTCCTTTATTTTTTTTAAAATGCTGAAAATACATAAATCCCTCTGCTTGTAGAGGGAAGCGAGGAGACCTGCTTTTGTTGTTGGCAGCTGGTGGGAGGGCACTTGCTATACCACTCCCCCAGCTCCCCAGAAGCACCCCTTACTTCTGGAGAGAAACCCAGAGTGAGAAATCTCAGATTTTTGAACCCCATGGCTTAAATGCCTGAAAAGCAGCAAGTCAAAACTGCTGGCTGGCATCACACAGTCCTGCCTCAGGGCCTTTGAGCCATCTTGAGGCTGGTGGAGATGTTAATAATGGGACACTGGCATACCGATGAGTGGCAGGGCACCATATGGAGGGGGAATGTTGTTGTGTGCAGCTCCTTTCCACCCTCCTGTGTTGTGGCACTTCACTTCCAAGTGCAGCATAAGCAGAACTGGTATCTGGAGGATGTGCTTCTTGTTGGGGGGGGGAAACCAAGGCCCAGAGGAGAACCGAGATGTCTGGGAAGAAAAGCTACTGACAAAGCATCAGGTGACTCTGCAGGGTTTCCCTGCTTATGTTTTCTGTCATCAGACCTCAAGTCAGGCATCAGTCTCAGGAGGTCTGACCAGCCTCAGCGGGCCAGCACCTGTGCTCTTTGGAGTGTAGTTACCCTGACAGAGCTGGGGTTGGGGCAGGCACAGTTCCCTGTTTTTTGTCAGCAACCTGCTTGGATTTGGGTGTGCTCAGAGAGTTCATTTTGCATCTTGCAAGAATCACAGACTGGTTGAGGTTGGAAGGGACGTCTGGGGTCCAGCTGGTCCAACTCCCCTCCGAAGCCTCCATGCAAAGAACAGAGATGTGTGGCTGTGGAAAAGCTGGGGATAACCAAAATCTGCTCTAACTCTATATCCACAGGGGAGGGATGAGATGGGAAAAAGAGACCACTCTTCCAAACCACAAGGCTCTGATATTCAGGACATGCCTGTTCGTCACACCGGAGTGGAGCTTGTGTTCCCCAGGTGCTGCAGTGAGGTGGATACATCCCTGTGCAGGTTGTGCTCCCTCTGGAAGTTGTTGTGACATCGAAGTTCCGCTGGGATTTGGTAGAGTAATGACGCTGCAGGTTGTCGTGGATACCTGCTTGATGGGAACATTGGGTTTGTAACTGTTTCCTTGCTAGTTCTCACCAAAGCACACAGCAGCTGGAATAGTGTCTTGCTCAAGAAAGTGTGCAGTGCCAAGGAGTTGGCAGCATGGTATGCTGTTTCATCTGCCTGAGGCTTCCCGTCCTGCCCATCCACTTTCCATGCTGGCTGCTCCAGCAGTCCGCTCACTCACAAAGGCTCTTAGTTGTTTAAATTGAGGCTATTTATAGCTCTGGAGCCATGAAGAACTTCGAGGATGGTGCAGAGTAGCGGCGACCAAAGTTCTCAATAGGTACACAGACAAACTCTCCCTTTGCTCCCCATCTGCTCCCAGCCTTCCCCATCTCCATTTCCCACAAGTGCAGGTAAGAGAGCTATCCTGCCCACTTACCCTCTCCAAAGAGAGGACAAAAACAAGGGCAGAGAGTCAATTGGAGCATGTGTCCTCATCTTACACAGCAGGGTTGGCTAGAATCTGAACAGAAATGCCTGAACCCCTTGCCTGGAGTGTTGGTGTCACAGCATGGAGAGCACAGCAGACCTGTGCCTTTGATAGTGCCAACCTTAAGAAGGGAAAGCAGCACCATTACCTGGTTTTGGGGCACTCCTGACTGTGGCGGCTGAGCACTCTTGCTCCAGGGAAGTAGGTTCAGGTCCTTCTCCAAGTGCAGGTGTTGGGTAATTTTGCTTTGGCGCTCTCAGGATGCTGCACTGAAGGAGGTTAGCATTCAGCTTTGGCTACGCATAGATCTGTGGGCCCATTCTCTTAATTTGTTTTGGGAACTGATCCTGGAGATGTGGTTTTGCTGTGAAGGAAGCTGGCCTCTTGTACTCTGTGCTGCAGCAGTGTGTGGTCGGAGGGCCTGGTAGAGCCCTTTGGTACTCTATTTGGAGCAGATGTGTTTCCAGATGCAGGTATGTTGGGGGTGGAGTGGGAGAGGGATTGGTGGGTGGTGAATTTTTTGAGTTTTTTTATTTTTTAAGAGTCGGGAATAGTAAGAGGAGCCAGAGCAGGGATTTTTTTCCAGAGCAACCCTTCTGCATTGCTCCTTTGACTTTTTTTGGCTGTAGAGGCAGGAGCTTGGTCTAGTCTTTCATGGCAAATCACTTGCCCCCCTGAGAGGTGTCGTGCATGTAGCCTGGAGCTGTGAAGCGGTCTCAGTCCTCCAGAAGGAGCTGATGGATGGATGTGATGACAGCAGAGAGCTCAGGAGCCTAGCTGAGCTGCTGCAAGGAAGGAGAAAGTGTAGGAAAGTGTGTGTATGGGGGTTATTTTTTCTTCTCCCAAGGTAACATGAAAAAGCTAGGATGGAAACCACAAGCCCTTCCACCTAACATTGTGCAGCATCTGTCCTGGAGGGAGATGGGCCTGCATTAACCTCATGCTCCTGCTGTTGTGGGCTTGTGAGAGGGCGGGTGAAGGCAAGAACAGCTTCCTGCTTTCTGCCCGTGGGGCGGGCAGGGAGCTCCCTTCCCCTCCAAGCTGTTCAGTGCTGCCAAGTGGCCAGCCATTTCCCAGGTTTATTCTGGAGCTCATTGCTTTCCTCCAAAATTATCAGGTACTGATTGCTGCAAAAGGCACATGCTGGATTTCTCCGACCAGTAACTTAATCCAGTTCGACGCCAGTGGGTCTGGGCTTGGGTCTCCGACTAACGCGATTCAGAAATGGAAAGGAGAAGACACACAGAGCTGCAGTGTCCCTTCGCCTGCCTCCACCCGCTGCTGTAAGCACCTGGCCTCGAGCTGACCGTGGCACTGAAAGGCTGCGTTGATCCTATCTCGGCTGCAGGCTGGTGCTCATGCATGGAGGAGACAGAGGGAGCGTGTACTGAACAAACCCTCTGCAAGCCTTTGTTCCCTCGGATGAAACAGTCCCCCTGGTGTGGGGCTACCGTGAACAGAAGGGCAGTTGTTCAAGGGACACAGAGAGGAAAGATAAGCTGTGGTTTGATGCTGTTTGCATTTGGCAACTGTCTGTTCCCACTCAGGGATCCACAACCCAACCAGCTAGCTATGCCTTATCAGCTGCTCTCCTCAACAAACTGCCCTGGGCTTTTATTTGAATTGGGTACCTTCCCATGCTTCTCGCCCTGCCGTGCCTGCCAGCCTTCCCACTCTGCCTGGTGCTGGCAAGGCATCAGTATTGCAGCCGGCAGCCCGTGCCAGCCAGTGCATCTCATAGAATCCGTGCCCACAAGCATCACTGAATCCCTGCAAGGGGTAGGTGCTGAAGGTCACCATAAGGAGGTGTGAAGAACTGATCTGAAGAGAAAGAAGCTGTTCCTCTGTTACAGATGGCATTTGTGAGGCTGCAGCAGGACATTCAAACCAGAAGGAAACTTGAAGTGAAGTGTGAAAGCAGCCCGCAGCCCTTCTGGATGGCGGTGGGACAATCAGCAGGAGAGTTGGGACAGTGCATGGGGTGAGGATGAGAGTTGGGGCTGCAGGTGCTTAAAGGCTGCCAAATCGGCAGCTTGCTGGGAGCTGGAGGGGCCTTGCCTGCCCTTGCCCAGAGCAGTACAGAGCTTAGCTTTGTTTCCAGACACACAGGTTCAAGCCCTGCTGCTCCCAGTACTCAGAATGGTATTGCATGCTGGTGCTTGTAGTTCCATAGAGCTGGGCTCCTGCATTTGGAGCATGTCAGATTCATTAGAGCAAAAGGAGACACTGGAAGGCTGGCTCTTGCCACCTTTTTGCAGGGCTTTTCCCAACTGTGGAATGGGGAGAAGTTGGGCACAAGCAGGATCTTTTGTCTTCCTGAAAACCTGATTTTAACCTGCATACCTTGGAAAAGTGGAACTATAGATAGGTAGATAGATAGATGTGGGGGGGGTGTGTGTATGTATGTGTGTATGTATATGTATATTTCCTCCTGATTCCTTGGAACACCAAGGAAGAGACACCTTTTATTCAGAGCCCTGGTGTTGGCTGGCACGTGCCCCATTCAGCACTGGGACTTCCCATTAGACCCGCGCCACTAGCTGTAGCAAATGGATCCTCTTTAACCTTCCCTGCTGAGGAGCTGAGGCTTCTCCTGCGGCCTTGCCCCATGGCTGTTGTGTCTATCTGTGGGGAGGGACAAATGTGGAAACAATTGGTGCTTCTGAAATGTGGATAAGATTTTTTTGCAGAAACTGCAGGGTTGCAGCCCATGGCACAGAAAGGACTGATCATTGATGATGCTGCTGTCTTGCCCAGCAGCCTCCATGGCACGTGGTGGCGTGTGTTGGGCACATCATTGCTTTACACACCCCCTAGAGAATCTCCTAGCAAAGTTTGGCACAGTGGCCTGTTTTCCTTGGGTTATGTTTTCCTACAGCAAATGTTCAGATGCTTTGTGTCTTTGGGCATGCTGGTGTGGGCACTGCAGCCCCTGGCTCACTCAGTGCATGAGTGAGTGGCTGTTGGAGGGACTGCTGTCAGAGGTGACGCGGTGGGGAGGGCACAGCAGCTGACAAGACCCATCTGTCTTGTGCAGTGTTTAAGTCTGCTGCAGGCAGGGCACGTGCAGTCTTTCTCTCCTCTCTGTCCCATGTCCGTAGGTTGACAGTGATGTCCTTCAGGTTGTCCTTGAGGAGCATGTATGCTGAGGTTACCCAAGAGCTGCTTGTGAGTGTGTGTGACTTGAAGAGGTTCAGGAGCTTTAAACAAGAGCAGGAGCTGCCCTCCTTGGTAGGAAGCGCTGTGTCCTACTGCAGGGAAGGAATGCTGAACTGTTAGAGGAGCCCCAGCATGGCCTCTGCTGGATTGCTGCGGTGGCAGGATGCTTCTGCGTAGCACGTGGACACATGAGGGTTAATTGCATGTGCTCAAGCCAGAAGCATCCTCTAGATTCCAGCTGTCAAAGCACCAACTTAAGTATGTGTCATCTTTACGAGGCAGTAAACAGTACTATGGTCTGAATTACCAAGTCCAGAGGCCTCCAGGGTACAGTATAGCTTGTAGGGGCTTCCCTGGTAATAACTGCCTGACTGCTTGAGGAATTGGCCAGATGTGTTGCTGGCTCAGTTAAGGTGGCAGTAGCTATAGAGCATGGGGCATGAACAGAAGGAGCAGGTTGGGGTGCTTGGTGGTCATATGGCTCAGCCTGCCCCAGCACAGCATTGTTCTGCTCTGCCCCTGGCCCTTCCAGCTCCACATAACCCACCCAATCCTCCTTGCTATCTCCGAGAAGCCAGAGAAACCAAACAGCCACCGTTTTCAAAGTGCACAGCGATGCCAAACTGAATCTGAGGCCAGGTGTGTGTTCCTGTGTTGAACCTTTGTTTGATGTGGTGGTGGGAGTGTGGTGGGCTTCTGATGTGGTGCAATACTCTTTGTGTCCTCCTGGAGCTCCTTGGTTTGCCAATGGTATCCTGCTGGGTGATCTCCTGTGATGTGGCAACTGCCCTGGGTGGCCTCGAGGCACTGTTGACTGCCACATTTCACTCAGTGCCAGTGGGGCAGGAAGGTGCAGGGAGGGTTTTAGGCTGGTGGGGATCACAACATACTGAAGGAGCCCATCTCACTGTCTGCACTGGATGCTGTGCCACAGAGGAAATAGTTCTGGGTCTGTTCTGCACATCCATGGGTATTTTATATGTGCATGCTGGTACTTCAGATTGGCCCAGGGCTGTCCTAGAAGCCTTCAGTGCAAGGAAATGAAAACGACAAGTAGGCTGTGCAAGAGGAAGCATTCACAGCCAAACCACAGTAAGATCAGCATGTTTTATCCCACTGAGTTTCTTGGAAACTGTTGATAATTGTCCCCTCTAAAGTTCAGGCACATGAGAAAGAGAAGTAAGTGACCTTTATAGGTCAGCTGTGCACATGAAAACAGATCCATTGCTGTTGGTGTGGGACTCAGCCTGTGCACAGGATGCCATCTTTTCCCAACTCCCCTGCAAGAAGGAACTGGACTCAGTTGCTGGCTGGAGCACCACGAGAAGGTACTTCAGTAGCAGGGCTTGAGAGTTCACCAATGCCTGTATGGTAAGTATTGGACTGATATTTGGGCCTCTCATTAAATTGCCCAGTGGTGGTTTTTGTAATGAGGTGTGAATCCTCAAGGCTGGCCTGGTTCTTTCTGTAAAGAGCAGGGATGCTGAGGTGGTAAAAGGCCAAAGTCTTCTTGAATGCAATTCTGAATTTCCTCCATGGTTTTGGCAGTACGGGACAGAGCAGCTGGCTCAGGGCGGGGTGAGTTTCCCTGATGTCAAGAAGAAGCTGTCCTGTTAAAGTTCACTAAAGAGGTTTTGCTTTTGAATTTTTTTGAAGGTCATGTGTCAGCATCCAGTCCTGAAGAGCAGAGCCGGGATTCCTTGAGAGCTGCAAGGTCCTCTGAGCTTTCCTTGGCTTTTCCTTAGAGGAGGGGTCAGTGGAGGTCTTGGTGGGGGAATCCTGTGGCTCTTTGCATATGCAGGCGTATTGATCCATGACTTCAGCCTTTTTCCTGCAGAGCTGGCAAGCTCCTGGAGGTACAGGAGATAATTTAGCTCACCTCTGACCTTGGCAGATAGGAATGGTGTTTAACCAGTGCTGCAATGAGAAGGTAGAAGGCAGGGCGTAACATTTGGGGTGGGGGGTGTCCCTTCTGTCCTCTGGAGCCTTGGTGGCTGCATTGTAGAAATCCTGCTAGCAGCCACCAGCCTGCAGATGCCCAGATGTCCTGGACTTTTCATGCCATTCTCTGCCTGCTGTATTTATTGAGCCTGACACTTCTGCTGCTGTGGAGATGGACAGATTTCTATTAACCATACCCTGCATGTGCCCCCCTGTGAAGTAAGCCCAGGTATTAGCATTGCAAGAACTGAAGGCTGGAACACAGCAGTTGGAAATGCAGGGTGATTTATTCAATGGAGATGAGAGATGGGAGCAGACAGCTTTGGAGCTGTGTTGCTGCTCCTGATCCATTTTGTCTCCCTCCCCTTTCTTTTGTTCTCTCTTTCTCTTCCCCCACCACTCGTCCAATTTTATTTTAACAGCACTACAAATTGCAGCATAAATCTTAGCTGAGCAGCAATTCAGGTTGGTGGCCACCAGTAAATCTCCTCTTCCAGCCTCCCCATGTGAGAGGGAAGTTGCACTGGGAGTAAGGGGCTATGGGTGAGTCCTGAGTGTGCCCGGTTTACAGTCCCATCAGGTTTTCCTGCCTCTTTCCAGTTACGGGCCCATAGCATGTTTAGCCTTAGTCCCACATCCCTCTAGTCCTGGGAAACAGGAATATTCTTCTCCCACCCCAGCCTCCAGTGCTAACACCTGGTGCACTGGAAAGTAGTGTGAAATGGCCTCAAACATGGGATAGGAGGGATGCTAGTTTAAGTTGCAAATGCCATTGTTCAGGTGTGGGACATCTAAAGTTGTTCCCTGTTCTTAAAGATAGTAGAAGGTAGTCTTCAGCTGTGCAAATGGACCTGTACTTGTAAACTACCCTGCACACGCAGGTGCTTGTGTTTTCTGATGCAGAATGCACGTATCCTCTACAGGCTGCGCTGGGAAGAATGGCACAAAATAGCCCTGTGTGGTGTGTGAAGGGCAAAACCTTTGCCATTTAGTTCATGCAAGGGATCTGTCTACACAGTCCCATACCAGGAGCTGTTTGTCCTGGCAAACATGTTTCCCAGCTGCCTGTACTGTCTCCTTGGATGTGTGCTTCGCCTGTGTTTGTAGCCCCCTCCACACCATGCTTGAGTTTGATCACCCTGCGTTGAGGCCAGGTATTATGAGAGCAGAATAAAAGTACAAGACCATGCCATCATCTTAGCCTCTTCTTGGCTGTCTGTGAAGCTTCAAAGACATTTTCCATGTTGGGTTCTTAAAACACTGGGCAAGTGTTGAAAGACAAAAGGATAGGTCAGCCTGATGTCAACAAGACATGCTTTTTGTGTGGTGTACCGGTGAGAAAACCGGAAAAGGCATCTGCTGCAGACGTGTTAGAAAACAGTGAGATTCTGGGAGTTTGGAGTAGT
The DNA here is from genome assembly GCA_013401275.1 of Pandion haliaetus. Classification (NCBI taxonomy): domain Eukaryota; kingdom Metazoa; phylum Chordata; class Aves; order Accipitriformes; family Pandionidae; genus Pandion; species Pandion haliaetus. Next base: position 109,399 of record VYZV01034349.1, read on the forward strand.
TGGGATTTTTGCAGAGAAGCACAGGGCCAGAAGTTGCTGCAGTGTCTAGGGACTGCAGGGCTCTGACTCCAGATGGCCACTTTACCCTTGCCTTGCTCTTTTCTCCAGGGAGTGCAGGCCCTTTTGAGGTAGACCACAGACCCTCACCTAAAAAGAAATTCCTTCATTGGCTTAGAGAAATGAAAACAAGTAGAGCTTCCTCTTCGTCCAGCTTTCTTGCCTCTGCAGGGGTTGCTTTTGAAGTGATTGTTCAAACATACCTCATGTATGGGTAGCTAAATGCAGGGAATCAAGTGTCCTTTGGTCCCAAGAGTCCACCCTCCTTGCTGAAGCTGTTCCAGATGAGAGAGCAGCTTAATGGTTCAGTTTCTTGCTCCTTTCCTTGCCTCCTGCCCTCTCTGCTGAGAGCAGGTAAGTCTTTATTGTAAAACATAACTGTAGAAATCAGCCCCGTTGGTGTTTTCTTTCCTTCCCACTTTCTCAGGTTTGTAGGACTGAAGGGCTTCTTATCTTTCTGTGCCTCCATGCTTAGATCCTCCTTCAAAGAGCAGCCTGTGTTCTGCTTTTCCAGGGCCTGTTTCAAACGGGACCTGGAAAGAGGTGGTCAAGACTTATTTGAGGGATTGCTATGCCCAGGTGTCTCAGCTGCTTCACTGGTACCATGGCTGCTGCTTCTGCAGCTGGGGTGAAGGACACATCAGCAGGTTTCTGGGACAGCTTTCCCTGTTGGGATCCTTTCCTCCCCCAAGAGAAGCTGGGCTGCTGTGTTGCAGGTTATCTTTTTTTCAGCTGGGCTAACCCAACTCATGCACAGAGCCTGCTGTGACATGTTAGTGAAATTGGGGTAATGGAGACCCTCTCTATAAACCCTGTTGCACCTATCCCTGAGGGGCATCCTAGGTAGAAGGGGGCATGGAGCTCCCTGCCTGCCTGCCTCTCTCCTTGTGTGCAGGCAGTGCCGGGCACCCTGAGTCTGTCCTTAGCTAGGGCTCTCCTGGTTGTAGAGAGAGAAGGCACAGCTTGATTCAGCAAGAACACTCTGCTTCCAAGGGCTGTGTGTAGCTGCTTCAGCTCCTAGTTAGATCCTGTTTAACCTGATATGTGGCTTTGGCCTTGTCTTGGAGATTGGACCTTCATCCTGTTCAGGGGGTGGCAGCTGTTCTGGAAAGGGAGCAGGAGTCCTGATGATGTCTTGAGCTGGTATAAATCTCCTCTCTAGCACTGAAGGACCTAGTGTGATGTAGGTGAGGAGCTAGAAACTGATTTGCAGCCCTTGGTCTGATGTTTGCAGACAGAGGTGGTTCTCGGCTCCTCTGTGGCCGGGTGATGGTGTCTAGTGTCTGGGTGCTCAGAGGTCCTGGTAGCTATCTGAATTCCAGGCTCAGATGCATGTTTCTTTCTCTTAAGATTCCCCCATATACATACACAAACCCTTTGATAGCTGTAATAAACCATATGCCCCTGTTATTTAAATTGAATAAATAAAGTTGGAAAATCCTCCCAGGAGCATCTGGAACTTCACCACCTGTGGAAAATCAGCAGTTAAAGGAGCTGTATATGTAGTGGAGAGCAGGGAGAGGAGCCCATAAAGACAGAGTCAGCAGAAAAAGAGGAGTGTCTGAAAGTCTTTCATCTTCCCATTGGCAACACTCAGATGCGATTCCAGCTGCTTTCTATTCTGGGATGCAGGCAAGTGTGCGCTCCCACACTTGGTTATTATGGCTTGCAAAGAGCAGGTCTGGATTGACCCAAAGGTTTGGAAATCATTATGCTAGCGAGTGGGAATAATTCAGAGGATGGTGAAAGAGCATTACCAAGACTTGAGAAATTAATGTTTTGTTTCTGGACCTGTTGTAGACTTAGTGTTGGGTGGGACAGGTGGTCTGTTGGTGCCTTTGTTGCTGTCTAGATAACAGATCCCATGGAAGGGGAATCCAAGGCTCTCCAAAACACCGCCATCTACTGCAGGCACAGGGCTGCACAGATACATAGGCAGAAAGTGTGTACAGGCATGAAGTCTTTGTTTTTTTCAGGTGCTGACAGTGTTTATTAGGCTGCAGTGGGAAAGCCATTCCCAGTTCTCTCCAGAACCCCTCCAGTTGCTTTGTGGAAAGAGGGAATCTGGCAGCCAAGCAGGCAAGCGAAGGAGGATACAGCCATATCTGTGCATTCACTGGAGACCAAATGGACACTGGAATTATGTTGCTTCAAGAGGGAGCTTCTGTGCTGCTGCCTGTTTTCTCTTGCCTAATCCAGACACCTAGCATTCCAGATCCTTCTTGTTACAGGACCCCTACAAGTTAAGAACTTTTATTTCCTGGCTTCTAGACTGTGAACACTCTACAGCCAACCTGAACTTCACTTACAACCTCAAGATGCAAATATGAACATCCTATGTGTGCCACGTTGCTGGATGCTTCTTAGCACTGCGTCTCATCCCAGAGGCACTTGTGCCCAAACATTCAACCCCTTTTGAGGCGGAAGGGTTGAGACATGAACCCTTTAGAGAGGGGTATGCTGAGAGGTGTCACGGTGTGTGTCCGAGTGCCATGCTGAGCCCCTGCTGCTCGCTGGCAGCCCTGGCAGTGTTGGCTGGCTAGCACACACCATGCTTGCCTGCTGCCAGGATCCCAGGTGGATAGGCAGGTATCTTTTGCAGCCTGGTTCTTCTGAGTTGCTAATCGTCTCCCTCCATGAGTGATGCATATATCACTTGACTGCCAGTACCCTCTCCTCTCTGCTCCAGCACGTAAGCCTCTGTGTGGTATACCAGCTTTGACAGAAGGGGCCAACCCCGCTGCAGGCTTTCACGATTTGTCAGAATAAATTGCTTCTTCCTCCTATTGCATGGAGGAGATGCTGGTTCATTTGCCCTGAGTCTGAACAGCACCTGAGGCGACTTCTCCCTCCTTGTTCTTTCTCCCTTCAAGCCTGCAAGGAGAGCAGAGTCTGCTCGCTGCAGAATGGTAACAGGCTCCTGAAACCACAGCTGATGCAGCAACAAATTTTGTGCAGTCTTGCATTCATCTGCTTGACCTGACATAGCCTGGGAAGGGGAACAGAGCTGGAGAAGGTGTGGATGATCCAGGACCGGGAAAGGCTGGAGCCATCTGTGAGGTTGGGGGCGTTTACTACTGTTCAAAGCCTCTGCTCTCCATGCTGGCCCAGGCAGCCAAGCTGACCAAGCAAGCCCTTGGCCCCACTTCACCCCAGGTCAGTAAAGTGTGGAGGGATGTGGGTCCAGTGCAGCAGGCTACAGCAAGCCTTCGTGCATGATTTTTCCAGCACCTGGCAGTGAATGTGAGTGCACTTGAAAGTTGCGTGTGGAGCCAAGGACTCTGTGGAAAGAGTGTGTGCATGTGTGTTCAAACTCCAATACCCAGTTTATCTGGGATGTTGCCCTGGGCTTCTGCTGTGTGCATTGAGATCTTCCTCTGGGATCGGTGTTCTGTGGAGGGGTCGCAGGTGTGGTTCCTGAAGTAGGTTTGCCCTCTACCTTCTGATCTCCTCTCACCAAAGGAGCTGCTCAAGCATGTTGAGAAATAGCAGGGCTTGGTAGTTGGTGGCATTGGCTCTGGGAGGAACCTCCATCCTCGCATTTTTCCCTTGCTGCCAGTTAACATTTGCAGCATAGCTGCAGTGGCTTGATTACTGTGCCCTGATCCGACCATAGGCTGAACTCCAGGGATGTCGGGAGTTGCCAGAGTTCCTCTCTCTTCCTCTGTCCCTTGGCAATCTTTCTTTCTTTCTTTCTGCAGATCAGTGCAAAGCTTGTTGGCTGGGTTATTAAGCATGAGCTGCTTTCCTGAGGCACAGGACTGGCTTAGCTTTTCATTAAGGCCTGTTAATCATCCTGAAGAGAGCCTGACAGCCACTGGCGATGGACCACAGTGCCCTTCTGCCTTCCATCTTGCCAGGAGGCATGAGGTCCTGCTCGTGGTGCCCTAAGCGTGGCTGGCAGCTCTGGGAAGGGCGCTGCATGGTCTGGTGTGGGACAGTGCCACTGTAGAGCTTGGCAGCGTGGGCTTGGGCCCTGAGAAGTTTCCTCATTCACAGGAAGAGCGCTGGGCAGCAGCTCTGCCAGGAGCTGGGGTGATGGCCAAGTCAAAGCCCCAGGAGAGGAGGAGGAGGCTGGGGGCTCTGCTTCCCTCCTCTGCCAGGCTGCAGCCTCACTCTCCTTAGTCTCAGAACTCACAGAAACATGAGTCTTTCTCTCTCCCTCCATCCTAAATGGTACTGAGCTCTTGATTACTGTTGTTGTTTTCTTAATTGCACCTTGGAGCTATGCCTTAATTTATTTTTTCAGGGAGGATTTAGGGAAAAAGATGGTTGTTTCTCAAGCAAATAGTGGCTTGCCCTGTGCAGCTGATTATGGGCAGGCCTGGGAACTGGTGAGACAAAAGGAGAGAGCGGCTCAGCAGGGTCCTCCCGCCTCCTTCCCTGTGGTTGCGCCTGCGTTGTGATAGCCCCTACCAGCCCACAACCCCTGTAGGGCCACATGAGGGGGCAGGTGGCCCTCTAACAGCAGTATTTTGCCTTTCAGGCCTCAAAGGCAGCAAATAGCTTTGAATTTCCTTTTCATCCTGGGAAGAAGGGATTTAATTTACTCTCTGAAAGTACAGGGTGGTGTTTTGGAGCTGAGGTGGTGGTACTGGCTGTGAAAGTGAGGTGGGGGTGTGGAGTTGCTCACAGAGCATCACCCAGAGCTTCTCAATCCTGTCCCATGCCATTCTCTCCACACATGAGACATCCCAAGAGATGTCCTCTAGTCCATTCCCTCCTGCATTTCATCTGAAATCCTTCCACTTTGAGCTCTATCTGGCCATCCCTCCCACTTTTCCCAACCCAAGCAGCATAGATAATCATTGATATAAAGCTGTCACCGTCCTCTTGTCTCTGGGCAGGCACCATGCAGGGAGGCAGGCATTCCTGTGGCCAATCTACAGTTGTGGATAGCAGATGTCGACCCTGGGCTTGGTGAGAAGGGTTGATGGCAGGGCCTGGGGCAGAGCCAGCCCAGCAATTCTGCAATGGAGACGGTTAAGAGGCAATAATAGAGGAGGGAGCTCAGGGGAAGACCCTTCGACCAGTGGACATCATATTCCCAGCTGTTCCTCCCTAACATCTTGCTAGTCCTCCTATATCCAGCATGTCGGTCATAAATCCTCCCCCTGTTGTTTTTGATATCCCCTGATTTCTATACATCTTGTGCTAGCCGAACTTCAGTGGACACTTGGAGGTCTGTGCTCCTGATGGGAGTGGTAACTGTATGATGTGTCCTGCTCACGCGTTCGGCATTAAACAGCTCACCAGTTTGTCCAGATCAGCAGAGAGCCCTCATGACTGCAAGAGGAGAGGCTGCCTCTAGGCTGTGATTTGGCTTCATATTGCTCTAGGTGTGTTTGTCCTTGGGTTCCCACAGGCACAGGAGACCATTAGGTGCTCCTGGTATCTCCCCTCTTCCTGGCACACCTTGAGGTTTAAAGGACACTGCTCCATGGAGGGGTTGTGCTACAGCTCATCCCAGAGGATTTGGTGTCTCACTGGTCCCTGCTGGGTGTGTGATCGGATCAATGGTATTCCATCAGTCCACTATGTGCTGATGTCACCAGGGCTGTGTTTGCTCTGTAATAATCTCTTCTCCTGCTGTGTTCAAAGGGCCAGAGTTTTTTGGGCTGAGAGTCGAGGCTGAATACTGCAGCCAGGTCAGCAGGCATCACTCCTCTTCTGCCAGATCTGAACTTGTTTGGCCTTTGACCGTAGCCTGCCTTGCTGCCTGGCAGCTGAACCGCTCTTCCCTCACTCTGATTCACCTTTTTTCAGTTCATCTGGATTGCCGACCAGGGAAGGTGTCTACCAGGATTGACCCTTCATAGGCTCTTGAGAAGTTTTCCGAGCTGCCTCAAGGCAGGGAAGGATTTATGGGCCAGTCAGGGAATGATTAAGTAAGTTTTTGGAGCCCTTGCCCTTCCTTCAAAGTCTTCCTTCCTAACCAAGAGGATCTTTTCAGAGTTTGAAATTTTTCATTCTTTTCCACAGAAGCGTTCAGGCTTCTCCACGTGTGAATAATTGCAAACTCCCTCCTGCTGGGGCCATTGAAGTGAAACCACAATGCACGTTTGTACTAAACCTGTTCTTGAACATCTGCAAGCAAGTAGGAGTCTGGGGCACCCACTGATGTGTGTACACAGCGAGTGCCTCGCACAACAAGGAGCACCCCTGGTGCTGACGTTTGAGTCTTGTCCCTGACTGCCGGGGTGTGGGATCAGCCCTCTTCCTCGGTGGCTGATGTTGAGTTTTTGTCCTGTCATCTTGGTGTGGAGAGTCAAAGGTCCAGGAGATTTGTTTAGTGTTCATGGGCATTGCCACCCACTGGATGCTGGCTGGAGATGGCTGTGGGACTTGGGTCAGCAGCAGGTCATTCTTATGAAAACCTCTCAAGAAAATATAATTCCCAAATTCGCTTTTGCTGCTTCCAGAAAAACTTTCCCCTGGTGTTGCTTAAAAGATGAGTCTGAAGGGCCAAAAGCTGAGTTACAGCAGTTCTCATAATCCTTGTGCTTGCACGTGATGTTGGCAAGATCCTTACCCTGTTTGGATTGTGGATCACATCTTTCAGTTTTTTCAGCGTGGAGGCCTCAGTTTGATGGCTGGTTGTGAAAGTCTGGGGGTTTTTGAGCCTTTCTATACAAGCCATCCTGCAAAGAGGTAATCATTTTATTCAGTAGCAGATCTGTAAGATGTATCATCCTGGTCTGTGGGATTGATTTCAGTGGAGTCTGAATCTTCCTCCATTTTAGGCGCTCATGAATTTTGCAGGACAATTTCATTTTACGTGGGAAACTTTCTGGGATGCTGCTCAGACCAAAGATGGAGTGTAATTATAAAAAACATACAAAGTAGCTGAACCAATTTTTACCAGGCTTTCTAAAGAACAAAACTACTGTTCTCTAAGTGCATTCTTGCTCCAAGTGTGCAAGAAGCTGAAGCTACCAGTATCCAATGTAACTTGGGTCCTTCAGTCTTCTAGGGTTCAGGCCTTTCCTGTCTGTTGTTTTTTTTAACAAAAAAAATAAGTTCTTGGATTCTTGTGTTGCATTTGCTGGAGGACTGGGAGCCTTTTTCCCTGAAAGAGCAGCTTCTGTGGGAGTTGCAGGCATGCTGAGGCACTCCCAAATGTTTTAGCAGAACCATGGTATCTGCAGAGATCCTTTGTGCTTTCTGCACCTAAATTACACCAATTTCATGCAACTGTAACAAAAGCCTATAAAACTGGTGTACCTCCTTTTTGTATTTGCTCTTAAGTGGGTTCAAATATCCACTGTATGTGGATTTTAGTCAAAGTCAGTGTTGAGTAGTCAAAAGTAAGGCAAGATATGGACTGAGGCCATTTAGTTCATCACCACCTTGAGCCAAATCCATGTATTAAGACATTATCAAACCTGTTTAAGCATATATGTAGTACGGTGCTGGCCTGAGTTAATGACACAAATTTTCCTCACCTAGTATAATACTTGGGCGCCATTGGAGCTTGATCTTGTTTGCTCTTAATTTCCCCAGATACCCAAAAGACCAGGGAAATTAGGTACAGAAAAGGTAAATAAAGTAGTTGAGTAAAGGAATTATGGCATCAGTAGCGCTGTGCTAAATTGGTTTCTTTGAAGTGACCTGTGATTGCAACTGCAGAAATTTCCCATGCTTGCATGCAGGGAGGCAAGATGAGGTTATTAATTATAACAACAGACTGGAATTGGTCTTAATGAGAAATAGTTTAGCTTGAGAGGAGCTGAGGCTGTGCTGGTGGCTGTCCCCAGGGCTGGGGCTCCAGGGAGACCTTCCCAGGCTGTTCTTCTGCCAGCCTTGCTGCAGCAAAGCCTGTCCCGTGATGATCCCGTGCAATTGATTGCCAGTGTAGCACGTTCCCCACGCCTCCATCCTGAGTTTTGAAGAGCTCACGTTGCCTTTGGCCATCTCATCTGGGCCTTGCATCCCAGTAACCTTGGATAGGCGCAGGAGGTGCTTCTTTAGGGTGAGACACCTGGTCCCTCATTAAAAGCTTGTGAATGCAGAGCTTGCAAAACCTCATGACATTTGAGCAAAGCTAGAACGTGGACTTTGCTGGCCACCTTGAAATAGTCAGTCTGCCTCTTCCTTTCGTAGCCCCAGGGATTCTTCTTGTTGCCCTGGCAAAGATTTGGGTAACTTGTTCATTAGCAAAGGAGCCTTTTAGAATGGTCTTGTCTCGGCGTGTCTATACTGTGCAGCGCTCTGCCAGCCAAACTGGTTTTCTTCTGAAAAATAGTGTCTTACAACATTGAAGCAATTAAGGTATATTAAAGTCTAATGATGCACGTCCTGTTTTTCTCATAAGGCAAGCCTTCCAGATTCTGATTCTGCTGTGGTGATTTTGCATGAAGAACGATAAAAGTCTCTTGTCTTCAGCCCATCAGTTTAGGATAATGCTGCCTGTGTATCTGTAGCCTTGGAGGAAAGCTAGCGTGAGGCCTGCTCCTTCCAGATGTGTGTCACTTTGCATTCTTGCAGCAGCATTGGGCCTGCAATTCCAGTGACCATGTATTCAGATGGGCAGATCCCTTCAAAGTCTGCTCCTTCTCTCTCCTTTTCCTGGGCCAAACCCAGCCAGGGATTTCAGCCATGAAGAGGACTCTCCAAGTGATGATGGTCTCCTCAACTTCCTTCCTTCATCAAAGCCAGACTTTGGTGCATGTTACGGAGTTTTCAGGATGCTTCTGTCCCAGCTGTGCCTCTGCCCTCCTCCCATTTCCCACCTTGCTCTTGACAGGTTCCTTGGGGCCTCTTCATCGCTGGCAAAGGGTAGAGGAGTATGTTCTCTGTCCCACTTGCATCCTATGCAAGCAGTTGTACTTACAGAGCATTGTCTTGGAACTCCTTTCTTCCTTGTCCTACAGCAAAATGTCCCCTCTCACCCTTAACACCTGTCTGTCTTAAGACAGACAAGTCCTGTTTTCGGGGAGGTGAGGACAAAGTAAATTGCAGGGAAAGCTGCAGTTTGAGAGCATGTTCTGTGATTTTGTTGGCTGCTGGAAAAATACACTGCTGAATGAACTCCATACATCTGGGGCCAGTGTTTTTTCTCTGAGACCTCTCATTAGCAGAGTTCAGTTTTCCCCTGGGAACTTCTCATTAAAACTCTCAGCCTGTTCTCTCCCTGGCCAGTGGAGCACATCTGAGCTGGCGGAGCACTTTGTGAGCTGTGTCCACTGTGGGAAAGTAGAAGCTAAATAGAAACTGTGCAAGAACCCTCCTGAGGTTTGGTGCAATGGGACCAAGAAATTCCCAGGAACTGGAGTGCCTCATTAGCTTGGAAAACTCTTAGCATCTAATCAAGCCTCTTGGTACCTTCTGGGGTGGGTATGTGGTGTTGATGGGTCTTTAACAGCCCCATTCACCCTCAAGTGCTCAGCCTTGCCGGGTCTCCTGCTGCAGAATTAGATTTTTTTTTTTTTCCCCTCCCTTCTGCTTTGATGAGTGATTTTCTTCTGCCACCGTTGCTTTATTAAACAGAACAAACCCAGTTGTCCTGCTTCAATTCATTTCAAGTTATTACCAGTGGAAAATGCTATTTTCTGCATAAATGTAATTGTCCTGCCCCAATGAATAGTTAGGAGCACTGATATTGCACTGGGCCTGGGAGGAGGTAACTTCCAAAAACAAGGGGTGGCCTGGCATGGAAGTGGAATGGGCTGATCCCTCAGCTGTTTTTTCCTTTCCCTATCTAAGCTGTGTTCCTGGGAACTAGTTGACAGTTTGTCCTGGATTAACTCTAAAGAATGAGAGCAGGTGTACGATAAAGCTCCAGAGCTCTCAATATTTCAGGATCAATAAGTCTTTATTTCATCAACTGCTTCAACAAAAGGAGGAATTTGTGTAGTTGTAGCTGTTGTGATTCCCTTCCACCAGAAGGGACAAAGAGAATGGTGCAGCCAGGAGCTCAGACCAAGGCCCCAGCTCCAGTCCTGGCTGAAGGAGCTGCCTGGTGTGAGACAGAGGTTGCACGAGGAAGGTGGTGTCCTTTTTGGAGTTTTTTTTTTTCCTCCTCTGATTTCGGTGTGATGATTCATACGGGGGGGGGGGGGGGGGGTCTGCAGGTCCTGGATGCTACAGACCAGGTCTGCTGGGAGGCCAACCTTTGTCCTGGGCTGGACAGCTGCTTGCAGTGGTGGTGCCTGGAACAACATGAGATGTCAGACATGGTGATAAAGCCAAGCTTTTTTAGCAAGAGTTTCTTAAAAAATCAGTTCTGTCCCTTTGTAGTCACCAGAAGGCTGAACTGCTGGTGCTTTTGAAGTTGGCAGGTTCCTGCTAGGGTGAAGCTCTGTTTTGTAGCAGCTTTCAACCAGGGCTCCCTTAGTACTTTCTCAGCTCCCCTGGGGAGGATGTGAGCCACCAGCCCCATTCTGCAGGGTGGCTCAGACCCATACAGTACCAAATATTTCCCCGGTGCTGTGCAAGGGGAGCGAGAGTGCAGCCCAGAAAGGTGTAGTTATGAGACTATTACTAGTAGTAGTCTCCACTGAACTACTGGTTCAGTTCAGTGGAGGGGCAGTAAGATGGTCAGGGTGCTGGAGCATGTGTCCTGCAAGGAGGGGATGATGGAGCTGAGCTCGTTCAGGCTGGAGAAGAGAAGGCTTTGAAGGAGGTCTGCCAATACCTACAGGGACATCATCCAGAAGACAGAGGCAGGCTCTTCACAGCAATACGTGGTGGGAGGACAGAAAACAACAAGCATAGGGTGAAACAGGAGAGGATCAGTCTGGATACAAGGAGAAACATTTTTGTCCCAAGGACAGTCAGTTAACTAGAGTTCACCACTCAGAGAGGTTATGTAGTCTCTGTACTTGGTTTTCAAGACCAGACTGCATACACCTGAGCAACCTGCTGTGATCTCTTAAAAGATGCATCTTGGAGCAGGAGTTTGGACTGGAGACCCCCTGAGGTCCCTTCTGACCTGGGTTATCCCGGGATCCTCTATGCTTGCTCTTGTGGAAGTGGGGTGCTGCTTTTGCTCACAGGTAGAGGTCCAGCAAGGAGCCCTGTTTTGTGGGCATGTTTGTGCCATTGCAGCAGGCCTGCCTGGCACTGCCCGACTTGGCTGTTTTGATATGATCCTCCAAGAGAGCATGGGTGAATGTAGGGGAGGTTTTCTTTGCTGTCTCTGCCCTTGCTCAGCAGATCTCTGCTGGTGCAAAGCAGGAGAAGAGGGCAAAGGGGCAGGTGCTTTCTGTGCTTTATTTTTGCCTGCGCCTCTCTGAGATTGGGTAAACGTCACTGGAATTGAAGCCTGTTTTATTTTCTTGTCTCACTTTGGAGGACTGGGAGAGGCAGAGTTTGGAAATACTTATACAACCTGCCTTGTTTGTATGATGCTAGCATAGAGCTGGTGACACTTCTGTAGCCTCGGGGGTTTAGAAGTATGAATCAGAGACTGTTTTTTTCCACTGATGCTCCTATAGAAATTTGTAAAAAGTGGAAAGTCCCAGTTCACAGAGTTTCTGTGTTGCTCTGCCAGTATATCTGCTGCAACCTTCCTCTGGTCCAGCCTACCAGCCCTTGCCTGGCTCTGCAACAGTGAGTCACCTCAGACAACAGCATCTCCTCGCCTGGGCTTCATGACACGTGGGCCATGTTCCCAACCTACATGCCCTTCTAACAGTTCAACTGCCAGAGCGATGCTGTGTGGTTCCTGACCTCCTGCACCCCCTTCTTGCACAGGCACAGGTGTCTTCTGCTCTGGCTGGCTCTGGAGATGTGGTAGGTCCATGCGGGAGATGGCTCAGCAGTCCTCTCTTAGGTCAGAGCATGCAGGTGCCATTGAAAGAAGGAGTTAAATAGAGAGCAGCTAGATGGGGAGGAGGGGCAGTGATATGCAGCTCACAGACAATTGAGGCAGGATTTTGTTTGGGGGTTTTGTGATTTTACTTTTTCTTCCACAAAGTTCTAGTGCTTTTTCTTGTATTTGTTCAACAAGAGGATTTTGCTACAGTGCGTTCTGTTTCAGACAACTCAGGGGTTGTATGTCACTGACTAGAACAATTGATTTTTATTTATTTGTTTATTTACTGCAGGAGAGAACTGAAGCAGTAGGTTTTAAGGCTTTAGCTGTTCTGGAGGAGTTTTATTTAGAGAAAGAGCCTGATTCTGTTGCTGTGTGCAATTGACAGAAGCTCATATAATCCTGTTGCCAGTGTGGGCTCTGCAGTGGAGCCCTGGGATCTCTGGCTCCAGTGCTCAGGTCACCTCAAGCCATTTGCTCTGGCAGTCCAAGGTGCTTCTGTCCAGGGCTGGTTGCCATCTCTTGCCCTGGAGCTCAGCTGCGCATCACACAGGCTTGGCACGCCACCAGCTCCCTGCTGGCGGGAAAGACACAAACTGCAGGTTTTGGGGCACTTCCTGGTCTCACACCCTGCCCTGTTCCTTCCTGTGTTGCCCTGCTCTGGTGAGGCTTCAGAAAAGCCTTTGGTCCCATATGGCACTAGTGGTGGAGACCCCTGGCTTGTTCGATGGCTGTGTAGGAGCCAGGGCTCTGTAGCAACAGGACACACAAGCTCAGCAGAGACTCCTAACTTCATCGCTCAGCAGAGCCCTAGGAGGGGGATATCACTGTCCTGAGGTGGGTTTGGGAGGTGACCAGCTGGTGCCTTCTTAATCCCTTCCTTGTCTTGTCCTAACAATTCTGCTCTGCTTTGGTTTAGAGGAAAGTTCCAGCACATCAGAGGGAAGCAAAAGGCCAGTGGTGTCCCTGCAATGACTCTCCATTCCCTCCTAGTGACACCCTTCCCCAACCACCTCTGTGTGCTCAGGAACCACGTCCAGAGGGAAAGAGCCACACACCTTTTGGGCAGCTCTGCTGCCAGATCCTGCCTGCGAAGGCTGCCTGGGCGTACGAGCCTCTCTAGAGGCTGTCACCTCGGCGGTGGGCTGTCTTTGGCACTCCTAACTCCTGCAAGGCAGAGTGAGCAGTGAGGTTCCCTGGGACCTGATCAGCATGCTGAAAGCTGCCTACTTGGTTGAGTACCTTCTATATTCTTTTTTAAGTATTATAATTACATTGTTGTGTTTGCCAAGGAAGTGCAGTTCTGCCAACACGGTGGTGTCTCCTGCCAGCTGATGTGCACCCTGTCTTGGCTGGGTAGAGCTGTTGCGGTGGGAAGCATCGCCATGTGGGGCCAACCCCGTCCATGCTGCTGGAGGTATGGGGTTGTATGGCTGTTACCCTTTCCTTGCCGTGTGCACCCAAAAAGAGCCTCTAGCAGATCCCTGCTGTCAGCCCACCAGGCTTCTGAGAGCTTGCGTCATTGTGCTCCCCGTAAAGTGTCCCCTTCCCAAGAAATGCCTTTCTGTGGGTGGATGACTTTGCCAGGTCACTGTGGAGCAGCTGGTTTTGAGAGGAGCTCCTCTCCTGCACAGGTGTCTGGGAAGGTGGCAGGCAATGTTTATCTCAGTTGCGTTTTCTGGGGCTGGAGAGCATGTGTGTTACCATACAGCAGATGGGCCTGGTGAATAGATGGTGGAGACAACTGTATTTCCTCACGCAGGCTTGTTGCCTGCTGGGAAAGGAGCCAGCCAGGCTTTGTAGGGAGAATTACAAAGCTTGGACAGGCTGCGGCTGGGTTTCTCCTTCAGTCCATTGATTTTTGAGAGGTAGGTGTTGGTGTGGGACAAAGGCTGCTGCTACAACCCATCATGTGCTAGTCAGGGTTGTACTGTGTAAGGATGGACCAAGGGCCAGTGGTCAGTGCTGCCCTTCCAGCCTTGTGCCCTCTGTGATCTTTGGACCCTTAAATTAAGTCTGGTGCTCCAGGCAGGGACTTGAATTGTCCATCAGTCCTAGGTAGGAGTCTGGTGGGAGCAGGATGCAGCATGGTGCACTGCCAGTTGTCCAGGCTGGGGAACCGGTGGCTTGTGGGGGACAGCCGAAGATGTGTGTCCCATGTCATCTCCCATTTCTGTGCATCTCCCACTAGCTTGCAGGGAAAGCTGTGTGGCTGCCGGGCACTATGACATGGTGCGACAGCCATCCTGGGGAGAAGCAGGCAGGGAGGTCTCCTGCCAGAGCTTGCCACGCTGGTGGCTCTGACACTGCAAGGGGAGACACAGACCTTTGAGGGAAGAGCGGATGGCCTTTCTGGGAGGCTTTTTGGTTTTCCGGAGAGCTGTCAGTGGAGAAGGTCAAGCAGGTGGAAATCCCAGCAGTGGGCAGGATGGTGTCCCTGGAATGGGCAGTGTTGGGAGCCAACTCCTGTGGCACGGGGGAGAGGAGAGGACTGGGAGGCGGACAGTGCAGCCAGGGAGTGTCATGGGTCCGCTGGGCCAGTATCGGAGCTTGGAGGAGGGCACTGCAGTGTCCTGGCTTCCGCCTCCCTTCTTGCTGCCTGGAGCTTGGATCTCCTGCTCACCTAAGTGAAACGGTGCTGCCTTCCCCAAGCCCGCAGCTCATCACTGATGCCGCATCAAGCAGGTCTGGTGATGCGGCTCATCCCACTATCCCCTCGTGTGGTACTTCTGTCTTTGAGTTTATCCAGGTTTTTCCGTTCTCTCTATCGGTATGGGAAGGGACGAGGTGATTTCTTTCCATGGTCCTGTTTTTGCATGGCTAGAAGCCTTTGCCTGCTGGGTAGGACCATGGATGCAAGCTTGATGTGTGCGGCAGGAAGACTGGTGGCTGGAGGTTCCTGCTCTGCAGTAAGCAGTGCAGTATCTCCATTAGGGCGTGGATTTTTTGGAACCAGTGCTCTCCAGCACGGTGTATGGTGGGTAACAGCATGGGATGCTGCAGGAGGACAGACGAGGATGGCGCAGGTTGCTGACAGCCTTTGCTTGCCTTTTGCTGATGCCTGTGGTTTGAGGAACCTCATCCGATAAGACAAATGGATGTGACAGGATCACTGTGCCCTTCATGGCCTCATTTGCTTCCCCGCTCTGCTGGAGCCGGGCACGCGGCTCCTTTCCTTTTGCTGTTTGAGGAGTGATGTCCCTTTCAGACGGCTGTGGGCATGGTGCTGCCATGGGGGAGAGGACTGTACGTGGCTCACAACTGTAGGACTTCAGGCAGAAAAATCAATGTTTATATTTCTCTTAGCCGGGAAAGATTCCTTAAATAACTCCAGTAAATAAATACCTTGTAGTGTTCAAACTATGAAGGCATGGTATATGAACCAGAATGAATTTTCAAGCTCTCTCTTGCAATAAAATGGATTTCTTGAGTTCGGGCTTTATTTAGAGAAACGTTTGATTTAAGAAGGGGTTGAAGGTTGTATCTGATCTTTTTGTGAGAGGGAGCTGCTCTTCCAATGGCTGTGGAACATGGTCTGGAAATTGGTCTGGTTGGATTGCTGCTGCTGCTGCTGCTGGAGTATTCCCAGGAGAGTTTCTCATGTACCCAGCCAAACAGAGGGTCACTCTTCTCCACCCCAGGATGGTTCTTTCTGCATCCTCTGTCCCTTCAAGACCCTGCTGCTGCAATGCAGTCTGCTCAGCTGCTTTGGGAAGCTGGTTGTGCAGGTGCTGCTGCTTGGGATGCTGGAGACCAGCCAGGATCCAGTTCCCTCCATGGACTGGTCTGGCATCTCATAGCTTTCTGTGCCTGCTCTCTATGGCATAAAACATCTTCCTTCCTCTCTTTGTTCTAGCTGGTGTTGCGGTTGAACTTGCTTCTTGAAGGGATGCATGAGAGGGAGCCTGCAGTGAGCCCGCTGGAGTGCAGCTCCCATGATTTAGGCTGTTTGTTCCTTGGTCTGGGTGCCTGAGATGCTTCTCCTGCAGAGTTGGTCCTGCGTGGGGTCTTGGGCAAGCAGGGCAGAGTGGAAGGAGTTGGAAGGGGACTAGCTTAGCTGGAGAGAGGGCGCAGCTGGCCTGGAGCTTGGGTTCGAGGTTGGGGCTTTAGACTTGGCTGTGTTATCTGGGAGCAGGAGTGCATGGAGGGAGGGCTTTGGGCTTGTGCTGCAGATTTACCTGAAGAACTGTTTTGTCCTTGTGCAAAGGAGGAGGAAACAGAAAGCTCTGTTTCAGCCCCACCGTTGCTCAGAGCTCCAGGAAATGACCCTGAGCAGGGGATAAAGGTCACCACCCAGGGCTGGGATTCCTTCTGCTGTTTGTGAGCATGTGTGCAAGCAGGGCATTACCTTCCTGAAAGCACCAGGAGGGCCGCGGTGAGGGAGAGCTGCTCCCTGCAAGCCCAGAGGTTGCTGTGGCCTGTGGAGCTGGTGCTGCTGCTGCGCTGTGCTTTCTGAAAATTGAACCTGCCTAGAAAACTTTATTACAACTTCCTACCCTGGAACGAAGTGCCTCTGGCATGCTTTGGACCCATTCCTCCATCAGGGTTTCAAGCATTCCTGGGCAACACTGGAGGTTGAAACCAAGGGTTGCTGCTGACAACAGGGCTCTGTGGCCTCTCTGCTTCCCAGGTAAGCAGGGCAGGAGCTGGAGCTGGGACACGGTGCCCCACTCTGCTAAGCTTAGAACCTGCTGGTGAGCTGTCCTGGCACCGGTACGCCACAACCCACTTTGGCTCTGGCAGAGCTACTGCTCACAGGCTGGCCAGGCCAGGCTTCTGTCCCCAAAGCCTATAGCCAGGTAAAAGCACCACCATACATCACAACCTGCTTTTCTTTGCTTGGTGGTGTCTGGTGTGGGATCACACAGTTATCCCAGTGTGGATAAGTGGTGTGTCCATGGTGGCAAGCCAAAAGGAGAGGAGAGAGACAGGAACAGAAAGTGAAAGAGAGGTGGGCCAGAGTGACACCGAAGGAGAAGGAATTGACCTTGGGAACAGCAAGAAGGCAGAGCAGGGTGTCACCTCATCCAGAGATTTACAAACAAGCTGCAGACGTACAAAATTATCGAGGTTAGGTGCAGAGATGGTGTGCTTGCTCACCGGGGCACGTCCCTGCCATGAGAGCGGGGTCGGTGGGTTTGCAGGACTGTTTCTTGTGCCCTTCCTGAAGTGTTTTGGGTAGAAGCCAGTGCATTGCCATATACTTGGAGAAATTGGTTGTCGGTGTCAGAGGGACAAGTGCCTCGAGAGCAATGACTGGATTGCTGGTTATTCTCTTCCTGGAAGGGAGGTCCTGGCCATGCCAGCCCAGGAAACGCATGGTGCCCCTGCGTACCGGGTAGCCTGGCCTCATGCTGTCTTCTGTTTTTTTCCAGCCACTCCCACTCTCCCAGCTCCATGGCTGCTGTCCGCGAGTGGTCCTGCACCCGCTGCACCTTTCTGAACCCTGTCGGCCAGCGGCAGTGCTCCATATGCGAAGCCCCCCGCCAGAAGCCTGACCTCAACCACATCCTGCGGCTCAGTGTGGAGGAACAGAAATGGGCTTGTGCCCGCTGCACCTTCAGAAACTTTCTAGGCAAGGAAACCTGCGAGGTATGTGGCTTCACCCCAGAGCCAGGGCCCAGCGGCTCCCCTTTGCCCATCATCAATGGCATTTTGCCCAAGCCCGCCGTGCTTGTCGAGCCCAAGGGCACGTCCAAGGAGGAGGCTGCCAAGGCAGAAAGCAGCAGCGAGGGCTCAGAGGGGAAGAGCCCTGATGAAGCGGAGCTGGAGAGTGGCTGGGCTTGCCAGCGCTGCACACTGCACAACACGCCAGTGGCCAACTCCTGCTCTGCCTGTGGTGGCCCACGCAAGCTCTCCCTGCCCAAGATCCCACCAGAGGCGCTGGTCGTCCCTGAAGTCATCACCCCTGCCGGATTTCACATGGCCCCCTCTACCCAGCAGCCTTTAGTCTCTGCAGAGATCTCGGATGGTGACGCCGTGGCCACCCAGGGCCCAGTGGCTATGGAACAAGAGTCCCAGAAGATACCAGCCTTCAGTCCCTTCTCCCCGGGGCTCCAGAACAACCCTGTGCCCCGAAGCCGCCGGGAGGTGCCCCCCCAGCTGCAGATGCCGGGGCCTGAAGCCTCCCAGCCTGTGGCTCCGAGTACAGTGGGGCAGAAGGGGTCTCCGCAGGGTCAGGCCAGAGCTGCCCCGGCTGCCCGCTTCCAGGAGCTGCTGTCCAACAAGCGGCTGAGCGTGCTGGAGGAGGAGATGGAGGTCAGTCCATCCCACTGGAAGTGCAGCTCCTGCTCCTTGCTTAACTCCACCGGGGCCAGCAAATGCGAGGCTTGCAGCACCCAGAAAGGCAGCGACACCATCAATCTGGTGGGGGACTCGGTGAGATTCACCCCGTGCAGCCCCTCCAGCCCTGACTTCACCACCTGGTCCTGTTCCAAGTGCACCCTCAAGAACCCCACCCTGGCCCAGAAGTGTAAAGTCTGCGGCTCCTCCAAGCTGCACGGCTTCCAGGAGCATGGGACACAGGGCGAGCCATCCCCCCGCTGTCCCGACTGCGGGGCTTGCGACAAGGGCAGCTGCTCCTCCTGCAGTGGTAGGGCCCCATCCGCCCGCAAGGTTGCCCGCCTCTTCCCATCCCAGCTGCCCACTGGCCAGGAGAGGCCAGGCCAATGGGCTTGTCCCGCTTGCACCTTGCTCAACGAGCTCAAGGCCAAGCACTGCGTGGCCTGCCATACCCCGCAGCAGTATGTGGCCCAGCGCAAGGGCCTCAAGCCTCTGAAGAGACGGGAGAGCATGCACGTGGAGAAGAGGCGGCAGACGGACGAGGGAGAGGCCAAAGCCCTGTGGGAAAACATCGTGACCTTCTGCCGGGAGGTGAGTACTTGCTGAACTAGTCTTGCTCCTGGTTTCACTTGGAGGGCTGGAGGGGGCCCTCTTCATGCCACCCCATGGGTCTAGGGCATCGCTTGGCACAGGCAAGCTGCCTTCTGTGTCTTGGGTCCCAGAGAAGGTCTGCACTTGCAACAGCTGGATGCTGGTTGTTAACACTGAAATGTAATATTTTTAATTGGTGCAAGATAATCTCTAGGGTGAAGGTGACCTATCCAGTTCACTCCCAGTTCAAGGGTGAGGAAGTCTGAATGTTAACTCTGAAACCTAGTGATATTTTAAATCAGCAAGAGAGAACGTCCGGGTTGAAGGGGACATTCTTAGGTGGTTGTCAATACAGCTCCTTCCCTGTCCATGGGTGGGGAAGGCTGGCAAAGAGTGTGTCCAGGTTTGCTGATGGCACCATTGTCTGTAGGCAGCAGCTGCGACATGTGTGGGTACAGGGAATCTGGGGACACAGCAGACAGGGGCTCAGAGCACCGGCAGGGGTGCAGGCAGAGGAACTGCTGGCATTGCAAGCAACTGCAAGTGTTCAAGAACTGTGAGCTGGGCCTTGGCGTTCTTGGTTTTGGTGTTTGTGAATGTACAGCTGCAGCTGCAAATGGCTCTCCCCTGTTTTGGGAGGATCAGCTGAGGTTTAGCTGTACCCTGGCTCCAGACAAGGGTCTCAGGAGCACATGCTATCACCCTTCCCTCCCACTGTGAATTATCTGGCTCGATCTGTTGGGTTTCAGTCTCAAACAGTGCTGTGATGGCCCCATTTTTTTTGCTGAGTGGCGTAAGATGCTCTTGTGAATGCTGCTCTTTCTCTGCCCTCCTTCTGGGGGAAGCCTCCCGCTCTTCTGGACCAGATGGAAGGGGAGTTGCAGTCCCATTTTGATGTACAGACAAGGCTTTTTCTGCCTGGGCCGAGAAGTGCATCCATGCCTGTGCCTCCACTGCACAGACTGGGGACCACAGAGGTGTTTGGCTAGGGAGAGAGCTGTTGAGAATGATCCTGGTTTGGGGTTGTGGGTTATATTAATTGCTATGTGTCCATCCTAACAGATTTGAGTGTCTTTATAGCAGAGAGACCCTGATTCTGCTTATCCCACTCTTTTATGCAAGTGAATAGCCTCTTTTGTAGGCAGGGGACATCTGTTACCTCTGGTGGAATCGGGCTTGAAGGGTGAATTATGAGATGGCCAAGTTGAATTAGCAGCTTGCCACTGCCAAGAAGGGGAGTCTGCCTTGCCCCAGCCAGCACAGCTCTCGGTCAGAGCCTTGGCTGAGCCCATTTGGCTTCCTAAGCCAGCAGTATGTCCTGGGGAGGTGGCAGCGGAGAAGGTCATGTCTCTGGTCCAGAACGGCGTGAAGGGGGTTGTTGGTGTAGCAGGAAGAGTGAAGGAGGTCCAATGCCCAGATTTATCACCTTGCAGGAGAAATAAGCAGGGCTTCTCGTCTGGCACCATCTGTGAGCAGGCTCATTGCTGCTCAGGCATGAGATGAGTTACCTGCTCCTCTCTCTGCTGCTCTGATGCTGCCCCTACAGCTCTCGTACCTCTCTCCCTCCATCTCCAGGGATATTGGTAGTGACAACTTCTCTAAAGCATTTAGAAATATGTGAAGGGAGATACCATGGTATAAAGGTAATTAGCTTGTTAGGCAGGCTTTCCTGATGCTGCTGGGGAATTGCACTGCTATGGCTCTTGCATTGCATCCATGATCAGTGCTGGTGAGCTTGTGTTCAGGCTCCTGCAGTCCTGCTGAATGCTGTCCTGGCCCTGGTGAGACCCTGGCCATGATACCGGGGAGGCTGAAGGTTTTTTCTACCTCTGCTGCTTGGAAAAGCATTGCAGCCACTCCACAGGGGACAGAAAGCTTGCAATGCCCACAGGCTCTGACTCACAGACTGCTGCCTTGTTCTGTGTCCGCACTGCCCTGCATGGTGGGTTCCTGGGGAGCCCCAGCTGCACCCCAAGAGGTGAGCATGTGAGGCTGGGATGTGGCAAGATGAGGTTGCTGTCTGATACGGCAGAGGTGGCTGCTTGTCAGCTGCATGGACCAGATGCTCCCCTTGAGAAAACCAACAAGCCCTGGGACATGTCTTTTTTGGCCCGCATTGGTATTTGGACAGTGGCATCTATTAGCTGAAAAACACCCTTCTGCAAAAGAGAAGCTGGAAGTGCTAATTGAGGCACCATGTAGAAAGCGTTCACATAGGGTTGCAGCAAAAGAGGAAGGACAACTACTAGTTCAGTGTGCATAAAAGCTAATTTAAATCAGAGCCAGCTGTTGCTGAAAAAATTTAATTTCATTTAATTAACATTAACAAAGAAATCCTGGTTCTTATTTCACCCTGTGTTAAACTGTCTGAAAAAGTTGCCTTTCACCCCTTGGTGAGGTTCTGTGCTTCCATCCTGCCTCTATGGCTAATGCCTATGGGATTATCTGCCCTTCAGTCCATCCTATTTTATTTAATGCAAGCAGCTATTGCGGGTGGGCTTAGACACGGGATACTCTCACTCTGGAATTGCTTGCCTATTTGTGGTCAGGCTGAATCCAATTGCAAAAGGTGCCCCTAACATCCTTCATGGCCGTGTCTTGGGGATGGCACAGGACTGCCAAGCCCAGCGTGTCCCCTCCAGAGCATGGGCAGCTCAGTCCTTAGCACAGGGCTTGGGTTGAGGAGCATTTGCTTGCCAGGTGGCTCCTGGCAGGCTTGCTGCTCACATGCTTTGCCACTTATAGAGGCAGCCAAGGTCCCCCACGGTCCAGCTTTTAGCACCAGCACAAAGCACAAGACGGTCCCTGCCCGGGAAGGTTCCTGTGAAACCAAAAAAGGCAGATTTGAGTCGCAGTCTGGAGCTTGGGGCCTGGAGAGGTGAGCCAGCTCATGGCAGGGCTGAACGCTGGACCTGATGCACAAAACGCAGCTGTGGCGTTGCCAGCAGATACCCGGTCTGAGACCGGCTCCCTGGCACAGCATCAGAAGGGGCTGCCTGGGCCTGGCAGGCAGGCTGGGGGCTCTGCTTTCACGCCTGGGGGTGCAGTGGAAAGCTTTCCAGGCCAGCCCCATCCAGCTGTGTGCTGCACAGCTGCACACTGATGCTTTCCTTGCCTTTCGCTCTCGCAGAACAAAGTCAATTTTGTAGATGACAGTTTCCATCCTGGGCCTAAGTCCGTGGGATTCCCAGAAGGTGACAGCGTGCAGCAGAGAGTGAAACAGTGGCTGCGACCCCACGAAATCAACTGTAGCATCTTCAAGGACCGGACAGTGAAGTGGTCAGTGTTTCGGACACCCAGGCCCTCAGATATCCTGCAGGGACTGCTGGGAAACTGCTGGTAAGGGGGAGTGAGCTGGGCTGACACCTTTCTGTCCCTTCCTCCTTTCCCCCCACTTCATCCAGCTCCAGATCAGACCCCTCAGCCCTTCTCAAACCCATTTATACCCCCAGGCGTGTACCCCATCCTCTGCCTCACCCCTTACCAAGTGGCTGCGGACTGCAGTCACCTATACTGCACGGCTGGGCAGCTGCCTGCTGCCTGCCCGTGCCCTGCTGAGACCGTCCTGCGTCCCGTCCTGCCGGCAGGTTCCTGAGTGCCCTGGCAGTGCTGGCCGAGCGGCCAGAGCTGGTGGAGAGGGTGATGATCACGAGGACGCTGTGCCCTGAGGGTGCCTACCAGGTGCGGCTGTGCAAGGACGGCACGTGGACCACTGTGCTGGTGGATGACATGCTGCCATGTGATGAGTGCGGATACCTCCTCTTCTCGCAGGTCAGTGGCCCTGGTGGGGAGAGGGGTTCTGGGAGGGGGTGGGCAGTGCTCCAGGGGCAGGGGGAGGCTCAACAGGATGGAGGCAGTGGGAAGAGGTACTGCTGTGTTTCAGGTGAGGCCCCTACGCTGTGCTGCATGGGGCGTTTGCAGCTCGGGACCCTGCTTTTTGCTGCGCCCTTAAGACAGATGAATTTTCTGAGGCCATAACATAAATCTATTTAGGCCCCTTGTGGCATTTTCCAGGCTGTGATGGAAAAGTTTCATTTGCAGTTGCGTTTCCCTCACTCCTCCCTGCACCACAGCCACTTCACTTGCAGGGGAAGCCATCCTTATTCTTCATAGCAAAAGGAAAATATTTTAACCTGTATG
This sequence comes from Pandion haliaetus, assembly GCA_013401275.1. Classification (NCBI taxonomy): domain Eukaryota; kingdom Metazoa; phylum Chordata; class Aves; order Accipitriformes; family Pandionidae; genus Pandion; species Pandion haliaetus. Next base: position 132,227 of record VYZV01034349.1, read on the forward strand.
TTTTGCACTGTGAGGGGCTGAGAGAAAGCCGTTTCCTTCCTCTGCGGGGAGGTCTGGCAGCTTGGCTTTGCCAGGGAGGGACTGTGGAGAGGGAGGGTATCGCACGACAAATCAGCCTGTTTCGAGCCAGTGCCCGGTTGCTCTGAGCGCACTCGGGTGGCATCTGCTAGGATTAACAAAGCTCCCTCAGCCGCTTCAGGACGTCACTGCACATTGTGCCCTGCCTTGCCTGCCAGGCCCAGGGGCTCTTGCTGGGATCATGTCCATGAAGGAGACTGAGAACGTCTTTATTGAAACTCAGGCGGCAAAATCTGCCAAACATAACAAAGTGCCACTGTCAGGAGGAGACAGGGACCTAGGACTGTTGGGTTGGACTTTGTTCTGCAAATCCTAATCATCTGTTTTAAAATACACACAGCCCCAAACTGCATCACGTGTAGATGTCAGGACAGGACTCTGGCTGGGGAAAGGGGCCTGAAGATAAGTATTCGGGGGACCTTAATGTCAGTACAGCTTGAGTGGTAGCCTATGCCCTCCACAGCCTGGAGGTGGCCCAGTCCTGGGGCAACTGCTAATTGCGTCAGAACTAATGGGCCTTGTGGGACAGCAGTCCTGGCACAGTTGGCAGCGCTGGGTCCTGACCCCTGCTTACCCCTGGCTCTGGGCAGAGGGGCAGGGGTCCGGGCAGAGGTTTCATGCAGTGCAGGCACAGGTATGGCACTCCCAAGCCTGGGCTGCCTGCCCGCTTTCTCAGCAGAGTGGGTGATCCCCCCAGGGTCATGGGGACACTGAGTGGGGCAGAATGATTGCCAGCGATGCTGGAAGCTGGTCCTGTTAAGGAGAAACTTTGGAGAGGGGAAGAAGAAGGAGTCTGTGTCTACATTTTGCCTCTCGGCAGACAGAGACAATCCAGGTGCATTTCTTTATTTTCAGCATAAGATTTACCTGTCTTTTTTTTTTTTTTTTTAAGATTGAAGGTTTTCACATGGTCTGGGGCTTGCCTTGCCTTTGTTTCCAGGGTCATCTCAGTCGTGACGAGATGTTTCTGCCGAGTGTTTAGCTGTGTGAGCTGTATGTGGGGGCTAAAAACAGAAAACCAGAGAGTTTTAAAAATAAAGGAAAATCAGGCTTTTATCTGAGCTCCCTGGCTGTGGCTCAGGCAGAAATAAACAACATGGATTTTGTTGAGTGAGGGACTCAAAAACCAGTGAAAAGCACTTGTAAACTTCACTGCACGGAAATCTTCACTGCCCTCCTTTCCTCTCCCAGCTCTTGGCTGCCACCTGTGAGTCACACATAGTCACAGTGTACCAGTGCTTTTCCCCTGCTGCCCTCCAGGCATTGGGTACTGAACCCAATTTGCTGTGGACGCAGAGGCCATCAAATGTCTCCTTGCCTTCTGTCCTCATACTCCTTCCCCTTTGCGTCCTTGCTGCTTCCCCCCAGCCTCAACATGCCCGGGACAAGAGGTAAAGCGTGGCTGGTGACTGCACCCCCGGGGCATGCTGAGGACCTCTATCCGTGACTTGGACATAGTGGTAAAGGCTGTGCCCTGAGCCCACACTGCTGTAGCCGATGGAGGCTTTGCAAACCTCTGGGTGCATTAATGCAGCTTCTGCATTTCTTTCTGAATCTGTAATCAGCCTAGCGATCCCAAGAGCAATAGCCTGGCACCAGAGCAAAGTGACTCCAGGTAGAGTTTCCCCCCTGCAAAACTTGCATCTTGTAATTACATCTTGCCACTGTCCCTGTGCTGGAGTAGAGGACTTTGCCCCTCTGGCTGGGAGTTTTTGGAGCTTGTCCTTGAAACAGTGTCTCTGTTCCATGGGTGAAATCTGATCAGTCCCATGGCCGTGTGTGCTCTAGGCAGCCTCCTCTGCCAAAGGTGTGTTGGTTTTGGTTTGCAGCAGCATGTGAGTGAAAGGCAGCTGTTCCAGATGTGCTTGATATCCTCTTCCATTATTAAACCTTTTAAAATCCAGGTTGAAGCAGAAGGAAGGGACTGTTAGCTTGTGAGGGGGACATCCACCCCTACCAGCCTGACTGCCTGGGCACCCCAGGGTGTAGCTCTGTCGGCATCCAGGCCTCTTGGACATTAATTCCAGGACATTTTCCCAAGGGGAATTAAACTGTGCAAACAAACCACTGAGCAGGTACCGAACAGGGTCACTCTTGGCCTCATGCAGGCAAGCTCCTGGTGGCTTGGCCTTGCTGCTCCTGCCTCTCCATCGCAGGGGTGGGTGAGAGGAGCTTTGCCTTGTCTGCGCATGCTGCCTTTGCTTTCCCATCTCCTGCCTGGGGTGGCTCATGACTGTTTCTTCCTCTTTCTGCAGGCCCAGAGGAAGCAGTTGTGGGTTGCCCTCATTGAGAAGGCACTGGCCAAGCTTCATGGTTCGTACTTTGCCCTCCAGGCGGGGCGTGCTATTGAAGGCCTGGCTACACTAACGGGTGCCCCCTGCGAGAGCCTGATGCTGCAGGTCAGCTCCACTAACCCTCGTGAGGAGCCCATTGACACTGACCTCATCTGGGCCAAAATGCTGAGTTCTAAGGAGGCTGGGTAAGACGAGGCAGGAGGGTGCCGTGGCAGGAGCATGGACACTCGGAGAGGGGGGCAAGGGGGGCTGCTCTCGTTTGTAGAGGCTCAGAGGAGAGGGGCTAGTGCATCACCTAGGGTGGAGTCCACCACCCTTGGCACTCATCTGGAGCGTTGGTGGAGCTTCTCCTCTAAGCTCTAAGAAATCATTTCTCCTTCGTTTAATTTTCCTATGAAATTAAAATCCTGGTGAACTTCCCTGTGCACGTTTACTGCTGTCTTGCAGGAGTTCTGAGGTGGCTGGCATTGAGCCTGCTTGCTTTGCTTTGAGGTTTTTTGTATTGTTAAATGCTTGACCCTGCATGTGTCTCCCACCCATACGTGGCATCTTTGCTGGCCATACCTGGGCATGACTATAGGCAGTCTATAGGAGACAAAGCAAAAACAAAGCCCTCTTGCTCATCACTCCGGCAGGAGGAGCTGGAGGGCAGTTAGGATGGCTGAAGGCAGGGTTGCTCCTGCCAGCCTGCAGTAAGGGGCCACATGGAAACCTGATCGGTCCCAGCATGTGGTGTCCCCCAAGCCTGGCTGGTGCAGACTTGCTGCCCCAAATAGCCTGTCCTCACCCCTGCAGAATGGGCCAGCTGCCTGCAAAGTGGAGGCAGACATACCGCTTGCCTTTCTCTGTGGCTGAGCCCTGCCAGCCATCAGAGACGGGCAGGACCCCAGGGCCTGGCAGAAAATGGGTGAGGTTTGGGCAAAGCTCCACTGCGCGTGGACAGAGCTTTCAGCCCTGCAGGTGAGGGCACTGCTCGGAGAAGCTTGCCACAGAGCCTGGGCTCAAGCATGCACACAAGCAGATGGAGGGAGCTCACTGCTGCCCAGGCAGAGCTTTGGCCAGTGGGGCTGGGGCACTGCTCTAGGGAGGCTTACAGTGTTGCTGCAGAGAGGGAATATCCAGGAGCCTCCTCGGGGGTGAGTCTGTCCCATGCCTCGAGCAGTAGGGACGAGCTTCTCCCCCATACCAGGCCTGGCAGGACACCAAGGGTTTTGCTGTCCCCTGTGCAGGTTCCTCATGGGCGCGTCCTGTGGCGGAGGCAACATGAAAGTGGACGATGTGGCCTACGAGAGTATGGGTTTGCGTCCACGGCATGCTTACTCCATCCTGGACGTGCGGGATGTCCAAGGCTTCAGGTGAGCTCAGGGTGGAGGCTGGTGTGGTACAGCAGACATTCCTGCCAACAGCCCGAGCAGAAACCCTGGGGACAGATAATTGAGTGCATGCTGGACAAGACCTCGGAGACTCTTCGGTGTCCCGTCCTCATGGCCAGCAAGGGCTGTTTCTTCATCCCAGGGTGTCACATAAATGCTGTTGTTGTATAAGCTGTCCTTGCCTGGCACTGGCTCCACATCCAGGGCCGCTCTGCTCCAGGACACCCTATGGTGCAGAATGGTTCACCTGGTCTCACAAAAGGCAGAGGATTGAGTTGAGCTCTTTGAACTCAATGAGGCAGTCAGGGCATCCTTCTCACCTTTGGAAGGTGGGGGATAGAAATGGGTGCTGCCTTTGACAGCCTGGGTGCTGGATGAAGCTCCATTTTCAGCCATGTCACACTTGGCAGCCCCTTCCCTGCTGAGCCCCTTCCCTGCAGCACCTGGCTGGAGGCCCTTTGGGCAAGGAAGGGCAGAGGGAGCTGCAGCAGGTTGGGAGCTGGAGCAGGTCCAGAGCTGCAGGACGAGGGCATCTGGGGCCACAGCGGGTGCAGCAAATTAGTCTAGGATGTTGTGAGGGCTTTGAAAGGCAGAGGCAGAAGTGACATGGTGCCCTCTGCGGGGGGCTGGCTGCGCCTGTGGAGCTGGGAGAGCATCTCAGACGTGATCTTCCTTGCACTCCCCTTCCGTCTGGGCCTCTGACACTGTTTTTCCCCTTCCCCCAGGTTACTGCGGCTCCGAAACCCCTGGGGCCGCTTCTCCTGGAACGGCAGCTGGTCTGACGAGTGGCCACACTGGCCGGCTCCCTTGCGTCATGATCTAATGCCTCATGGCAGCAGCGAGGGTGTCTTCTGGATGGAGTACAGCGATTTCATTAAGTATGATAGCACCCTGGAGGCAGAGGCTGTGGGGCGGGAGGTGGGGCCAGGGACAGAAAATGGGACATGGGGGTCAAGATGGGGCAGGCAGGACCAGGCATCCCCAGGGGGTGTGGGTGACCTGCCAGTGCCTGCTGCTCCTGGCTGCATGAGCTGCAGCATGCTGGAGTGTGGGGACAGAGCAGTGTACCCCCAGAGGACCCCGCCGGGGCTGAGCCCAGCTTCCCCACAGGTACTTTGACTCCGTGGATATCTGCAAGCTCCATTCGGACTGGCACGAGGTGCGTGTGCAGGGCATGTTCCCCAACAAGGCCAACGGGCCAGTGACGGTGACATCGCTGACAGTGTTGGAGCGTGCTGCCCTGGAGTTTGCCCTCTTCCAGGAGGGCAGCAGGTGAGCTGGGCAGCGCATGGGCTGCAGACAATGATCCAGACCCAGGAGTAATCCCAAACACATCGCCCTCTTGCCCTATGCCATCCCCGCGGGGTCACAGAGCTCAGGGATGGGCCCCCAACACCATTTCTCCAATTCTCAGGATCTGCTCGTGTTTTAGCCGAAACCCAAGCCCTGAACGTGTGCTGGTTCCTGGGGCTGGATACTTGGGGCAACGGGAGGACTCTTCCTCTGGATCTGCCGTCCTGCCTGTGGCCTCCACATGCTTTGCGGGGCAGCGCTTGGGTGACGTGTGACCCTTCTCCCCCTCCCGGCACAGGCGGTCGGACACGGTGGACAGCCACTTGCTGGATCTGTGCATCATGGTTTTCCGGGCCACCTTCACCAGCGGAAACAAGCTGAGCCTAGGCCGACTGATGGCTCACAGCAAACGAGCCGTCAAGAAGTTCGTCAACTGTGACGTCATGCTGGAGCCGGGCGAGTACGCCGTCGTGTGCTGTGCCTTCAACCACTGGAGCGTCTCCCTAGCAGGCTCTGCTGCCGCCCAGGGTAAGGGGCTGGGCTGCCCTCCCCACAGTGATGCTGGTGGAAACCTTGGGGGAGGCAGAGGTGGCAAAGCCCCTTGATCTTCACTGTGGGAACCTTGCTGGGGGTGGAGGTTGCCTACATATGCAGTAACGCAGCAGCACCTGCTCCTGAGGGTTGTGGGCTTGCTGACAGTCTCACTGATCCCCCTCGCTTCTTCCATGTGTCTCCACAGCATCCAGTCCCACCAGCAGCCGACCAGTCACTGATTATTCCAGCTATATCCTGGCCATCTACAGCTCCCGTCTGGTGATGGTGGAACAGGTGGAGGCACAGCCCACCACACTGGCGGACGCCATCATCCTGCTGACCGAGAACAAGGGCGAGCGCCATGAGGTGAGTGCGGATGGCACAAGTCAGGGGCTGGCCTCCGCATGGCTGTGCTGGGGAGGGGGGTGATGCTGCCAGCGGGAGCCCAGACCCTGCCTCTGCTGCGTCCTCAGTCTGGCAGGAGTCGGGCAGGGCTGTGCCAGCGCTGGCTGCCACCTAGTCCCCTCCTACCCCATGGATGCCCACCCCCTTTGCTCCCTGGGGCAGCATGGGGTAGCCCAGCAGATGGGCAGCCCTTGGCTAGAGGAGGAAGATGCTGGTCGAGTGGCTGGGATTTGGAGATGGGTGCTCAGAGGCTTCACACTCCTGACCCTGCTGTTTGCCCTAGGGCCGCGAGGGGATGACCTGCTACTACTTGACGCACGGCTGGGCAGGGCTCATTGTGGTGGTGGAGAACCGGCACCCCAAGTCCTACCTGCACGTCCAGTGCGACTGCACCGACAGCTTCAACGTCGTCTCCACCCGTGGCAGCCTCAAAACACAGGACAGCGTCCCCCCCCTGCACAGGTCCGGGGTAGGCAGGGGTGGGTTGGTGGGGGCCTGCCCAGCGAGGGCAGGCAGGTGCTGGCAGGAGGCTTGGAGCAAGGCAGAGCCTGGGGCTGGCAGGGAGGTGTGGTCAGAGTGTGGGCATTGGGGTGACAGGCAGGGGATGGGATTGGTGGGGCAGAGGCAGCTGCCTGGCCCTGAGCCCATCACTCTCTTCGTAGGCAGGTGTTGGTGATCCTCTCCCAGTTGGAGGGTAACGCCGGCTTCTCCATCACCCACCGCCTGGCGCACCGCAAAGCCACCCAGGCCTTCCTCAACGACTGGATGTCGACGAAGGGCACCCACAACCCGCTGCTCACACCCGAGGTTGCTGGCCTCCACGGCCCCCGGCCCCTATGACGAAGCGCCTTCCCTCCCCCGCTCCGCTCCCCCGTTCTTTTCACTGAGCCTCTGGCCTGGGGTCGCCCCCCGAGCTGTCAGCGCTGAGCCGTGGGGCAGAGCCGGAGCATCACACCCAGCACTTTGCCCTGTGCCGCCGGGCCGGGGCGAGCTCTCAGGGCCAGGACCAGCTCTGCCTGCTGCCCCCTGCCCTGGCACTGCCGGCCCCCCACGCACTTTATGAGGAGCGGCTGGGGGCACGGGGCCATCTCAGGATCCCACCTGCCCCATACCTGTGCTGAGGCCCGGTGCCCTCTGCCTGCCCCGGGCATGCAGCAGGGGGCTGCGGGAGACGGGGAGGGGGCTGGAGGTTGCTGTCAAGGCCCTTCCCAGGCATCATGCTCAGGACTCTGCCCCCTCCCGTGGCGCCAGGGCCCTGGCGCTGCAAAAAAAAAAGAATATACCTCTGACGTCTGTCCATCTGTGTGACACTGTCTGTCCCTGGGCCCTTCCCACTGTCTTGTTGCCCCCATCGTCCGCTGCCAGGACCAACGTGGCACCAAGGTACCATAGCTGGGCCGGGGGGTGCCGGGGCCACTCTGCCGTGGCGCCGCCCGTGCTGGCTACTCGTGGCAGGGATCTGGTGCAGTGCCTGGACCCCCCATCCACCTCGCCTGTCCCGGGTGCCGGGGCTGGGGAGGAGAGGGCGCTGAGTTGTTTTGGAAAGCTGCCACTGTGGGGTTTTCACCGCACCTCGGGGCGAAATGCAGAGGTGCCCTCCACCGCTGCTCTGAGGTGGGGAGCAGGGCCACGGGGTGATGCTCGGAGACCCCCCCTCAACTCGTCACACAAGCGTTACTATGCAAAGGCGGCCGCTGAAAGCAGTGCCTGGAGAGAAGCCATGCGTCCCGAGCTGGGCTCAGCCCCACCTTGGCACTGCCCTGCGGGGGCCTCTCCCCTCCCTGTGCCCTGCGGAGGCAAGGGGTGAAGGGCAGCAGGTACAGACCCGGGGTTCGGCTTTACCACGTTGCGATGTGCTGGGGGTGGAGGGCCTGATTTTGTGGGGGGAAGCAGAGACCCCCATCCTTCAGAGGCCAAGTCCTGTGGAAGGTAGTGAGCACAAGGCGAAGGCTTGCAAGAGCCTCAGGGTGCTCCGTGGCGGGGGCTGACCCCCCACGGCTTCAGGGCATCGTGGCTCTCCGGCTTGGTGCGGGCGTGTGTGTGTGTGTGTGTGTACGTGTGTGTGTTTTGGGGGTCCCCCGGTGTTACCCTCTCCCTCTCAAGCTGTGTAGACCTGCAGCTCGGGGTGGGGGGGCAGGTGGTGATGGGAGATGCTGGGCCCTGTTCTGGCGGGGACCGTGCTGGGGGGCAGCCTGTGCCCCAAACCCTGTACCAGTCTGGGCATAGGGAGTTGTGGGGTGTGGGGTTTGCCCAGCATGTCCCTCTGTGTCCCCCGGGGTGGGCTGCCCTGGCACCTTCCCGGCCCCCCCAGCCGGGGCTGCTGAGCCAAGCTCTGTCCATATTTTTGTTTGTTGATCTGTTTTCTCTTCCCTGCTCCTTCCTCCTTGGGATGATTTGTCCTTCACTTTTTTTTCCTCTCTCTGTCTTTCTGAGCTGTGAATATTTTTAACCCTGTAAATACTGTCCAGCTCTTAAGAAACATAGGTTATTTTATCAATTGTAAATCAGATCAGTAATCCCTGTATGATACGAATTATCCATGGGTGGTTTTCAAACTCAGGTTCTGATGGACCAAATAAAGTTTTGTTTTTTACTGAAGCTGCCTGGTTTCGTTGTGCTGGGCTGCAGCACTAGGAGGCGGACACGGGACGGTGGGGAAGGGGTGCTGGCCGGCACTTGGCTGTAAGATTTTGGGGTGCGAGCAAAGAGTTGAAGCCATTTCTGTGGAGTGGTGGGCATCCCTCGGTGCCCTGAAAGTAGAGCTGAGCACAAAAAAAGGGTGAATTAGAGTTTCAGGTTTCTTTAGCTGCGCTTCGGGGCGCGGGGGGCCGGGAAGGGCCGCGCAGGGGTGCAGAAAGGGGCGAAAAGAAAGCAAAATCCCGAAAGTCCTGTAAACCGAGTGGCAGCTGCCCTCTCCCAGGGCCGAGCAGGGCTGCGCTGCGGCCGGNGCGCCCGGGGCTTGGCTGGATACCGGGGCCGGCGTGAGGCTCCAGGTCCTGGCCAGGGTCGAGCGTCAGCCGGTGGGCAGGGCAACTCCTGCCTCAGTTTCCCCATCTGCATCACGACGGGCTCCGAGATGGCCGAGGGCTGTGGTGGTGCCAGGGCTGTACCCAGTGCATCGCCGACACCGTGCTCGGGTCGGGGACGAAGGAGCAGCTTCTCCGTCCTCTTCACCACCTAGAGCAGCACCCATCCTCCCTCCTGCCTCCCCGTTTGGGCCGGGGGCGAGGCAGGCTGGCGCAGGGGAGAGCTTTCCGGCTGAGCGGAGGCGGCCGGCTGTGTGCCAGTCCGCTCTCGCCCGGGGTGGGCACCTTGAGACCAGTAGGGAGAGACAGAAGGAGAGGATTTCGGTCTTTCTTACAGCAACTTGTAATAGATTTTTCCGGGCGAAACATGTTTGCATTCAGGAGGCCCTGTCACAAGCCATCAGCCTCAGCCGGGGAGAAACAGATGGAGAGTTAATTTTGGCGGGGAGTGCACTGCCGCGCTCCCCTCCTCTCCCCTCAGTCTGTTCAGGGAGAAGAAACATGTCAGCAGAGGCAGGGTTTAACCCTCACAGCCGTGCAGCCCTTTGCCCTTGCCTCTGCGGGCAGGCTGCCTGCGTGGGCCCTGCCTCAGGGTGAGTTGTAGGGCTAAAACTGCTGCCCATTGCCACCACGGGGGTGCCCCCACGCATGAACAGGGTTTCCCCCCCCCCCAACCCAGCTCTGTGCTGCTCAATGCCGAGGATGCACTTGGACATCTCAGCCAAGTGACCTGGTGGTGGCCCTCATCATGATGGTGGCTGCGTGGCCAGCCCAGGTGGGCAGCCACGTCCTGCCTTCCCCATGGGCCACGGCTCTCCGGAGCTGTGTCTTGGCGAGTCCAGCCAACATGCTGAGGGCAAATCCTGCCATGCCAGGTGCTCGGCAAGGCAGCACCCAGTGCAGCCGTGGACACTCAGGCATCAGGTGGGCTGGTGCGTGGAGGGGACAGCATCTCCCAGGAGCAGGTGCATGGATGGCAGCGATGCTGCCCATGGCCCTGAGCCACTGTGGGGAGCCCTCAGGACACCCTCAGGGTCACCAACTGAGCTGAGAGCAGTGGTGTGGCCATGGAAGGGATGGAGGTAAAATCAAATCATAATTGTGCGCGATTCACAAGGGTTGAACCAGTATTAACTGCTTTATAATTACATATAATTGTCTGTCAAAAGGTAACATTTGATTTGACACATCAGCTTTGGATGCCAGGTCACACTTGGTGGGGCAGGCTGCTCTGGGCGCATGAGCCCACCACGCTGCCTGCCACTCCTGCTGCCCATTGCTCTGGGCCCCTCCATGCGCAGGGTTGATGCTGCTTGTCTCTGGGCAGCCATGAGGATGCTCAGGCAGGTGAAGGCGTTTGCCATCCCATCGGCATGCTCACCACCCCTTGACCCACCGAGCCTGGAGGTGTCTCCCAGGGCCAGAGGTGGAAACGTGGGTCCTTGCTGCGGGATCCAGGCAGGTGCTGGCTGCACATCAGGCCCTGGCACCGGCACCGCTGGTGCCCCATGGCTGTGCCAGGGCTGCACAGGGAGGGGTCATGTCGGGGAGCGAGGGCTCGAGTGCTCTCCGTGATTCACTCTGACTATAATGGGAGCTGCTGGTGAATATTTTATGGCTCCCACAGGGCAGATAGAACATATTGTGCATTTTACGCCACAAATCTCCGCCTAGAGACAGAAGGAGGCTTAAAAAAGAGCAGCACCAGCGCTGCATCGGGCTGGAGGGGGGCAGAGCTGCAGCGCCAGTGTCATAGCAAGATTTGCAAGGGCATCGCTTTGCACCCGTGCCCACCCTCCCCAGGGTGTGCTCATAGGTGCCCTGAGCCCAGCATCGTCCCAAGCAAGGAAGATGTTTTGCAGCTGCAGGAACAGGCCGCTGCCGAAGTGCTCTGCGGTAGCTGCGGCTGCCAGGCTGGCTGCCCGCGGCCAGGCCTGCCTGCTCTGCGGCTCTGCAGCGCAGGCAAAGTGCTTTGCCCGGGGCTGAGTGCTGCGGGAGGGGGCCTTGCCTGCACCGGGGCTGCCTGTGCTGGGGTCTGCCTTCCCCTTCGTCAATAATGCAGTCCCTGCCCCAGACTGCCTGCCGGCACTGCCCGCAATAATGGATCGGGGATGTGAGTAACCACCCCGGCTCAGCCGAGCAGGAGGCTCTGCACCCCCCCATCAACCCCCCACGGGCCCCCTCCTCATCCTTGGCTGAGTTGGATGCTCTGCCAGGAGCTGGCAAGCGATGGAGGAGCCTTCACCTTCGCATGCGGCAGCCGCTGCCTGCTGCTGCCCAACTTGCAGACACCAGGATGGGGTTTTGAGGGGGCTGCCAGCACAGAAACCCCATGCCTGCCCTGGCACACCCGCCCACCCCATCCCCAGAGGGAGCAGGTGCTGCTGGGACCAGGGCTCCTGGCTGGTCCCACTCAGCAAGGACAAGTGGCCCAGCCGGCACTGTCACCATGTGCCAGGATGGTGGCTCAGGGTGGGACTCCATGTTTGCAGGGGTGAGCTCTGGGTGCCGGGGTGCTTGTCCTGCTCCCCTCGAGCACGCCCCACTGCCTGGCAGGCAGGGAGCCATTAGAGAGATCGCCAGCAGCTGCCTGCACTGACTTGGTCTGTGTTGGAGCCAGGGGAGGCAGCTCGGAGCCTGATGGGGAGGGGGGGTGGGGAGGATGTAGGTGCAGGCACCAGGGGGTCACGGCAGCCCACGGGTGCCACCGTGGGTGCTGAGCAGCCCTTTGCACCCCCCACCTTGGAGACCTCCAGCTCCCCACACAGCCACCACCCAGCAGGGTGTGGACCTGATGCTCTGGGCCAGTTGGACCTTTGGGGGGGGAAGAACACCCTGAGGCCTGGGTCAGCCCTGGGTACCCCCCCACTTCCCTGGAGGCAGCCCCCCAGCCCCCCGACATGGCCATGGAGGCAGCAGGGGTGGGGGGGACACGCAGCCACCAGAGAGGTCCAGCCTGGGCCCCTGCTGCATCATGGACCCACCGCCCCCAGCATGTTCCCAGCTCTGATGGGTGAGCAGGGCAGAGCCCTCCAACATCTCCCCCCCACCCCGAATGGGGGTACAGCAGAGCTGAGCCAGGGTGAGCTGCTGTGGGGTCCTCACCTGGGGGGGTCATGGTGGCACATGGCCGGTGGCTTCCTAGCAGGCCTGCAATGGCATCCCGGGGGAAAGCCCCCATCCAGAGTGGCTCATCTCCTCCTCCTGCCTGACCTCTCCATCCGAAGGCAGGTGGGTGAGGGGCTGCACCAGGGTCCAGGGCCGGCTGGCACAGCTGAGGCTGAGGCGGCCACATTGCCCAGGCTGTCACAGGTTGGGCTATCGAATCTGAAAGCAATTAAAGCCATCATCAGTGCTCGCTCGGGGCTGGCTCCAGGCTGCAGGGAAGCTGCCACAACAGATCATGTACTTGATGCTGCTGGCCCAAGGACCCAGCTCAGCCCCGCGCCTGCTCCCACCCATGCCCCAACACACACCGGTGCCGGCCCTGGCCAGCCCCCACACAGGGGAGGACAGGACAGGGCAGGGCAAGAAGCCATGATGAGGGGCCACGTGGCATTCCTGCCGCTAGTTCTCAGTGCATCTTGGATGAGGTCCTGTTGCCCAGGGGCTCAGCAGAGGGGCTTGGCCAGCAGCTCTTGTCCACAGTTGCCATTGCCATGTGCTTGCTGTGACAAGGAGTTGACAGTGCTGGGAAGCAGGATGGGACAGCTCAGGGGTGTTCCCATGGGTGCTGAGGAGGGCTCGGCACCCTGGTGCTCTCCTTTGGGGCACAGTGGGGCTGAGTTGGGCACAGCTGAGACCTGCCTGCACCGGCAGCTACATCCACTGGCCGCTTTTCCCAGCTGGAGCCCATGGCCCACCACTCATCCCACGTGGGGACGATGGGGACAGCCCCAGCAGGTCATACGCTGGGGTGGGGGGCAAGAAGGAGCAGACCCCGACCCAGGGAGCTGCTGAAAGCAGGGTGGGTGATGGAGGGGTGCTGCAAAGAGCCCGTCCCTGGGGTGAGGAGGGGGCTGTCACCGAGCCCCTTCCATCCCAACATCCCCTTTCCTGCTGAAGGGGAGTGGTGCCGGGCCCTGCCATTCCCCCTCCCCCATTTTGGTGAGGCCATGGCTGCCTGCCCGTGGCCCCCCCAGCTCAGGGCCTGATTCAGGCGCTCCAGGAACAGCTCCTGGGGCTAAAACCATCCCCGTGCTCCCGCCGGGGCACGTCAGGGCGGGGGGGTCCCCCCTCCTCGGGCACCGCACAGTTAAGCAGAAGTTTGCTGGTACGGAAGTTGCACATTGTCTTGAGGCACATTTTCTGTTTTTTCACTTGTGAAATATTTCTGTCAGAACCAGTTAATGTACAAATTAGCAGCGGTGGTCTCTCTTACGTCTTCTGACTCACTAATTTGACAGGGGGTGTTTCGGTGGCGGAGCTTGCTCTTGACAGGCAAACGGGAGGTCAGGGACCCGCAGGGGGAGGAGGCACCAAGCCGTTGCTTCCCAGGGGTCTTCTCGTTCCTACCCACCCCACCACTCCTGTCTAGTCATGCCTGGCTGGAGGAGTTGAGCTTGGGTTTGGAGTTTTTTTAACCAAATCAATTTTTTCCCCTCAAAAGGCTCCTGTGCTAGGTAAAGAAACAGGAAGGGAGCCCAGGGGTGGGGGTTATGCTTTTGGGGTCCTGCAGGCAAATCCAAGGTGCACAGCAGAAGGGAGCCAGCACAAGGAGGAGACACAGACATGGAGAGGGTCCCCGCCTGCACCACAGCTGTATCCTTCACCTCCCTGAAGCCAGGTCACTCCTGGGACTCCAGCTCTGCATTTGCAGGATAAGCCCCCATTCTCCTCCTGCCATTATAGAGAACCTAATTGATGCTCATGTTACCTCTGTACATCACCCCTCCACCCCAGCTTATCGATGAGCCAAGGGGCTGCACAGCCCCCTTTTATATCTTTATCGGCATAATTGGGATGTTAATCAGCTGGGGGTGGGGAGGAGTGGGCATGCACCGCTGCCGGGGGCCTGGAGGCTCTGGCTGGGCATCATGGCAGTGGAGGGGAGCATCCGGAGCCAGCCGAGCCCAGGAGACATGGTCCCAGCATCGAACAATGCTCAGGATCATGTCATACAATCTGTCCCTGGGCTAGAGGCTCATGCGACAGATGGACCTCACGCCATGCTCGGGAGGTCAGCAGCTCTTTGGGCCACAGAGCGATGCATGCTAAAAACCACCAGCCTCTGCTCGTGCCACCCTCCTCTGATGTCCAGGAACTGGGGGGCACTGCAGCGAGTTGGCCCAGGACAGAGCTGGACAAACATGAGCACCTCCTGACCACGCTCCTGCTGGAGCCATGGTCTCTCCAGCCATGGTCTCCTGGCTGTACAGATGCTGGGGACTGGAAACAAACCCAGGAAGGTGACCACCACCGTGGGAAGGACAGCTCAAGAGCACACTCGTGCAGCCCCATGTTTTCCTTGTTTCCCTTCTTTCTACAGATGTTTGCTGAGGGCTTTGTTGGGGGTTGAGCTCTCCCTGCTCATCAAAGTTTACTCCTAAAGACATAAACTCACCCACCCCCCCCCACCCTGCCTGGTGGTGGTGTGTCCTGTGGCTAACACCCACCCGCATGTGCCAGACACCTGAAAAATCCCTCCTTTTTGGTTCAGACAGGGTACCTGGGTGATCAGATCTGGTATTTCACATCAGGGCAGCACCCTGAAGAGTTTTGAGCTGTTGCATCCTGCAAAGGTCTCAAACCAGCCAGACTGAGTGGTCCTTACCTCCCCTGAGACTCAACTCCATCTTCAGCCATCCTGTTCCCAGACTGGACCCCCAAGATGTTGCCCACTAAGAGTGAGACACTAGGCTCCAAAAGAAACAGTCAAGAAAACCAGTTTTATATCACAGTGCATAGAAAAAGTAGCTCAGCCCAGCCTCTTCCAGGAGCCCCCTGGCAGCAGCATCAAGTCTGGAAAAGAACTGGGAACTCGCAATTCCCCCTTCAGAATGAAAAATTGAAGTTGGCTTTCCAGGGATGAATCTGTGCCCCCTTGGCAGATGCAACCGGTCTCTGGTTATGCTAGCGAGGATGCCCAGGCAGTTACTCGCACAGCCGCACACCACAACACATAGTGGCTCATGACCCTCGAAGAAACAACTGCTGCGGCATCGGTACCCTCCTTTTCCCCTGACATGGGCAACTTCACCGTGAACTTGCCCATGCCAGACAGCACGGCAACCACCCCAACACCTCTTGGCAGCTTCATAGAGATACTGCACTTCTCCCCATACCTGAAAAGTCCCCACTGGTAGTGAGCTGGCATGAAACCCACCCTGCTTAAAACAAGGAAAGCTGCCTGCTACATCTACAATTTTCTAGCTTGCTTTTGGCAAGAGTATTTGGACAGATGAATGGAAGAGAGCTCTGGATTAACGCAACAGCTTTCCCTCTCAGCCAGATCCAGGCCTCCTTGGGGCCAACCGAGATGACACATCACAAGAGGGTATCAGTGCAATGGAGAGACCCCGAGGAATTGCTGCCAGGGCACAGAGCAGCAGCTCAAGGAGGGCTCTGCATAGGACTCACAGTGGCTTTTGGAGGCTGCAGGGGAGCTCTGGTGGGGAGCAACCCATCTGCAGGAGGGCCTGGCATGGTTGGAAATCAGAGACAGCTCAGAGCTGATGGAAACCCCAGGGCTGCAGGTGAGAGCTCCCGAAATTCAGCCCTCTCCCAGGGTGGGTATCAGGCTGCAGCCAGGGGTCCTCAGGTCCTCTGCACCCAAAGGTGCCCTTTTAACCATGTGGCTGCAAACCCATCCATCACACCAGCCCAGGCACCTGTCCCAGCACAGTCCAGATCCCCACCCACCACCCCAGCACCTTGCTGGTCGTGGTCCACCAGGGACAGGGAGCAGGACCATGGCTGGTTGCACCCCACGGAGATGCTGGCCGGCCTTCCTGGCACAAGGGGCTGCAGGATCAGCGAGCACCAGCCTCGCCGCTGCCTGGGAGGGAGCTGCCGGATGCAGAGGCGGCTGGGGCGAAACAGCTCAGGCAGCACAAATCGACTGTGACAGCCCCAGAAAGGCTGAGCCCGGGGGGTGCGGAAAAATACAAGTTAGTTTCCTTTTCCTTACCATATGCTCCCCTTCAGCTGTGGGCGGCACGATAATTACTGCCATCCACCATGCTGGTCTAGCTTGTCACACAGGCTGCCGGCTGCTCGGCAGCAAGGGCTGAGCACAGCACCAGGTCTGCAAGCAGAGCCTGCCCCGGCCCCACACATGATGGGGAGCGGGATTTGGGTTTTGGGTCCCCAGGTTTGGTCCTTCCTGGCACCAGGGGCATCAGCCTGAAGGCAGCAGAGGTGGGGAACAAGCTGCAGACCCCTCTTCCCCCGACAGTGTCTCCTGGGGGATGCATGCCACCTTGCTGTTCACTTTGGCATGGGTGCCACTCGTCCACCAGGCACCCCCCCNAGGCCCCCCCCCCCCCAGCTGTGTATGAACACCTCTGTGCGCCTGAGCAGGATGCTGCCAGGGAGGTCCCATGCCTGGCTGCCAGGAGACTCTCTGGGGCCAGCTACTGCCTGGACAGATTAGGAGACAAGCTGGGGTGGACCAGACCATCTCCAGAGGCCCCTCCCATCCCAAGTGTGCTGTGGCTCTGTCAGGGTGCAGTTGGTGCCATGCAGGGAGGAGCAGCACCATGCCCCAAAGAACACACAGTCACCCCAGCATGCACAAGGCACAAGCCAGGGCACTGCTCTCCAAGGCAGGAGCAGGCTGGGGCTGGCGGGGCGGGGGGGGGAGCTCTGTGTCTGGACAGCCCCAAGACCACAAGGTCCGTACAAAATAGGATGGAGCTCTGCTCCATCCAACCCTACAGTCCCCTCCAAAACACAACAGAGACTCTTCAGGCCTCTGGTGCCCCACCAGTGATGTCCCTGTAACAAGCACCCACGCTGGTGCTCTCCAGGACTGCATAGACCAGAAAGCTTGCAGCATGACCAGTTCTCATTACCTTCAGAGATGTCATGCTGGGGCAGTGACAGGTTTGTCTTGGTCAACCCAAGAGTTGCCCTCCCTGGGTGTGAGTCAAAGTGGGTCTTCATTTCCCAGATTATGCCCAATGTGAACACAAGCTTCTTCAGCCCCTTCAGTTAGGAAGGGAAGGATGATCCCAATGGCCATGTTGCCTCAGTGTCTCTGTACCAGAGGTGGACCACGAGCCCAGTATAGATGGCTGCTGGTGGTGAGGAGGTTGTTTTGACACCAGAACAGCCCCTCTTTCCCCCATCTTCACCAGCCAAGCCTCCTAGGTGCAAGGTGGGAGAAAGGCCTTGGCACACACTCTGCATCTTGCACTACTTGCTCTTCACCATGGACCATGGAAGTAGGATGGGGACACAGTGCCACAGATTGGTGTAATCCTTCCAGACTGTCACAGGGGCATGTGTCCAGCCATGGGCTGTGCTCCCCATTGCCACAGCAGTTCCTTCTGTGGCTCCTCTGGTGCAAACAAAGCCAATAGCTTCATGACAGTCCTAAAACCCATCCACCATGACTTTGGATAGCACATGTGCTCAAGCAGCTGGCCCCTGCCTCTGTTTCCCCATCACATCAGATCACTTTCCCTGGCCTCAGCAGCATCCCGCAGGTGCGGGCAGGTGGGATGCAGAAGGGAAAACTGCAGCTGAAACACTGGAAGATGCAAGAGCTGAAAAAAATAATCCAGACTGGGAACTTCCCCAGGATGCCCTTGGTGGCTGTGATGGAGAGAGGAATGGATCCAGCCCCTGGCTGAGCCATCCTTCCCCAGCCCTGCCCTGAGGGCTCAGCTTTGCAGGGCATCCACATGGTAAAGCAAAATTTAGGAGATCAGAGGTGCCACAGGCTCAGCACCACCTCGAGGGGTTATTTGGAGGATGAACTTTCCCACACGCTTTCCCTTCCGCATTTCAAAAGGAAAAAAACCCTAAACGTCATCTTTCCTCCTCCACCCTATCCCTGGGAGGTCCCTGTGCCTGGCGGTGCCCACACCACCCCTGGCTCTGCCCAGCCGGTTGAGTGAATCACTGACTCTTTAACCGGTTCTGTGGCGAAGACCTTAATCGAGTCATCGCGCCGGGGCTGGGATGCTGATGTGATGTGACAGCCGCCCCGCACACCTCCCCGAACGCGGCCGCTCGGGGCGACAGCCAGCACGGCACCCCGGTGCCGGAGCGCGGGTGGCAGCAGGGCTTTCAGCAGCACCGGGGTGGGGGGCACCCACCTGGGGAGGGCTGGGGGGCTCAGGGCCAAGGGGGGCTGGGGAATCCTTCACCATCACCCAAGTGACCCCTGACGTCACTGGAAGGCAGTTTAATATCCGTCAATCGCATGGAAAATCGCATGTTTGGCCCCAGAGCCCTCCTCCTTCCCATGCCCCCCCCAGCTGCCTGTCCTATTTTGAAGGGCTCATTTTCTCAGCGCTAATGAAAGCGACAGCCGTGCAGCGCTGGTATTTGGGGTTATCAGTGAGAATATTAATGGCTGATGCTGGGCATTAACTATTTGAGAGTCCAGCCAGAGGCCAGAGCTGGGCTGCCACTGCCACTGCAGAGCCCAGCCGCAGCGGAGCCTCGTCTCCCCAGTGCCATGTCCAGGACTGGGTATGGGATGGGGATGGTGACCCTGTTTCCAGGAGGTTTTAATTGCCCACTTTCAGTCCCGGGGGGAGGCTATTGACACAGCTGCCTCCTGCTGAGGAGGCTGGGGAAGCGGAGGGGTGGAGGCTGCAGGGATGGTGGTGGATGCAGCTACCTGGTGCAGCTGTGAGGGAAGGGCTTGGGGCAGTGGTGGAGGATGGGCGCCTCCAAGGGACCTGCTCAGACCTGAGGGATAGGCAGGTGCCAGAGGTGAGCTGTCATAGCCAGGATGCGGGTAGGGAGAAGGGACAAACTCACCTTTTAAGCAGGAAGGCCCTGGCAGTCCAAGCACGTTCATGTTTGGCTGGAGAAGTTCATGGTCAATTGGGATGCAGAGTTCCCCATAAGGGCTTTGCAAACACCTGCTGTTGAAGAACAAACAGAACTCAGAGTCCATCCTGTAACACTCATGGTTTTTACCTCCCTCCTTTGCTCCACCATTGGCATCTCATTTGGTGTCATAACTTAGGACACTTCAATGCCAATGTGAAATCAGTGAGACACAAACTTTCAGTGGGACCTCAGGGTACTTTCTAGTTGTTGATCCTATTGGGAATGGGCTTGTTGCTGTGGTGAGGGGGTGCTTGTGGTGGCCAGCCTGCAGAGGACGCTCATGTGTGATGGCTCCTTAGGAAGAAAGTATCTCCTTGGGCTGCATCTCAGCAACAGATGATTGTGGTCATGAAGAAACCAGCTGAGAAGTTGGCACACCAGGCACATCCTGTCATCACACAGGCGAATTGTACCAACAAAGAAGGGACAAGAGAGTTGTACTGTGTCCAGAGACACCAGGCAGCAGTTACACCAGTTCCTCTGGAGATCCAGGACTGGTGTAAATAGTCCAAGGAAAACACAGACTGATTTTGTATCAACATCTACCCAAGCTTTGAGTATGTTAGGATTGACTTGCAGGTTTCTTGGTTCTGCCATCAGCTGTGCTGGTGTAAAATCAAGAGCAACGCCATGAAGGCCAGCAGAGCAACAGCAGTGGCAGGTCATGCTGAAGGGAGGATCACGTTTACCAGGGGAAGAACAACTCGCCATCAGTCTCTGGTTAGGACATGAGGTGTTTCGACAGGGGCCCCTGTGTGTTGGGGAGCTGGCTGCTCATCTCTAAAGCCCCCTCTAATTGGATGCATTTAAAGATGCTGTCTGAGCTGTCTTTGCCTCCTTGCAGCCAGCAGGACACACGTCCCTAAAATGACACCAGCTAATTAAGGCCGTGGAAGCCCAAGAACTCTTCTGTGCCTTGTTTGTTATCCGAGAGCCTGAGGCAACGCTGAGGCCAGTAGGACCCTGACAGGCAGCTGGGGAAACCTGGTAATGACAGAGCCACCAAACCAGTCAGGGAGAAAGAGGCAGAAGAGTACAGAAATCAGCAACGACAATAACAACCAGCCACTCTAATGGTGCTGAGGTGCCTACTGTGCCTTGGAGAGATGGGATCAATGAACCAGAGCACTTCCTCCCTGCTCCTCACCTTTTTCCAGGCACCTCCAGGCTAAATGGGATGGAGAGTGGGGGTGGCAGTGGGAGGGCACTAGGGATGGAGTCCACTGCATGAAGGTCAAGACATGAGTCTCTTATCAGGCTGTTTTCATGCTAGCTGGGAAAACATAGCAGCATCTCTCTGGTTTGGCTAGGGAACTGTCCCACTCATCAGCTGCCTGGGATGCTAATCCGGCAGCCCCTTCCTATTTGCCTTCAGGAACTAGAAGCCAGGGCAGAAGGTATATGCATGTATGCAAGGCTGGAGTTATGAACCACACCCTAGGAGACATTAATTATTCCATCTCCTTTGACTCACTGGAGACACACATCTGAAGATCTTCTTTACAGCATGTGCGTCCAGTCTGTCAGTCCTTTTTCTCTGACACCACCATATCAGAGATGAAAAGAGATGTTTCTTATGTCTTCTGCTCTGTCTGTACCATCTCAGCAAATACTAGTAGTGCGGTAACACATCATGGTTAATGGCTGTCATCGTCTGCTTGTCCCTTTGGCCATGCTCTGGTGAGAGAGGAGCTGCTGGGGAATTTCTAGATTTTGTTTTGAATTGCTCTGAAACAAAGTCAAGGAGAGGTGTCTGGACAGATGAGGGCATTCAGGCTTTCTAAAAAGGTTTCTCCAATAGTATCTCCTGCAGAGATATACTGCAGGTCCTGCCGAGTCATAGGATTCTATGATGTCAGCCTTCCACTGATCACTTGAACTCCACATCTCAGGTCTCATTTGAGTAGAGGTTAGATGTGATGGTGGCTGAGTTGGTGGCCCGTTGCTAATGCTGGTGGTAGCGGGCTGGAACGAAGGTACCTGGCGAGCTCCCTGGGGGACAAGACAGCTTCATGTCCGAAGGTGGAAGGGGTGCAGAGAACTGTGTAGCCAGCATTTTCCCCTGTCTGTGGCCAGTGCCACAGGAGGAACATCCCTGCACTCAGAGTTGCTCTCAGGAACTGTTTCCAATGATGCTTGTCCATCCCAGTTTCAGTGGCATGAATTGTTATTTCTACCCATGGAGGGGGCCATTAAATTCAGTGCTGGCCAAAGCAAGGTACTAGAAATACCCAGATTGTACCCGAGGGGGTGACCTTGAAATAAAGAAGCTAGACAAGGGCAGAAGAGGGGCAAACAGAGCTTTCACCAGCACATACGGGCATTTTCCCATCATGTCTTCACTCTTCCAGCAGAGACCTCACTGCTGGCCCATGCCATGCCATTGTACCATGCTTGGCAAAGGCACCACCAGTGTCAAACCCGGGTGACCAGACCCGTTGGCATGCCCTTACCCAACACACTTAGCTCACAAGCGCACCTTGGTCTGGATCAGTCCCTTGGGGAGAGTTGCATGGCACTGAGCATAACAGAGGCCCAACCCTGGCTGGCTGATCGCCCTGATCACTCATTGGAAAAAGGATCAGTACTGACTGCTGAGTACGATCCCAGGCTGGGGAGGGACATGGTGCCAGGCTGTTCTGAGTGGCCAGAGCAGACCAATGGACACCAGGGGGTCAGGATCTGCAGAGACCTGGTTTGTTGTGAAATCCATCCATTTGTTATTATAAAAAAAAAAATCTATTTTGGCTGTTAATCATGACTTTTTTCCTAGCAATAAGCAAGTGGGGAGAAACTGATGTGCTCAGGAGGAGTAGATAAAGACAGGTCAGTGCTGCAGCAGGGTGTTTGTCTCAGCTCTGCGTGTGAGTGCCGTGTTCCTGAAGATGCTCTGGGGAACATGCAGCTCTCCCAGGGACCACGTTACATTTTGCTTTCCTCCTTCCAGTTACTTATGATTCTCTGAGCATCCAAACCCAGCAGTTTACATTATATGACAGAACAAAAATGTCCTATGGGCAGGGGTCTAGGAAATCACACAAATAGCAATTTACTAATTTCATGCTGCCCATAGAAATCCTGAAGGCCTGGGGATGGCACATGGAGCTTTTCTTTTTTGGGGCAATTAGTTTCAATCCATCCTTTCTAATGACTGAAGGTTCTTGATCGCCTGAAGGCACTTCAGTGGCCTGCAGGAAAAGGGCCAGGGTCTCTGTGTCGCTCAGGTCTCTGGATCATCAAACCCATCTCTACAAGTTGGATTGTCATGGGCCAGCTCAACAGGATTTCACCCCTTAAGCTGGTGAAAAGATTCATGATAAAGATGGAGCAGATAGACAGAAGTATGGAGAAGCCTAAACATCCAACCCTTCCATGGAAATTGTAGTCCTAAGTGAGACTATAAAGGCTGCGCATGGGCTTGGCTGCAGGGTCTCTACAAATTTTCATCCAGGCTTGGCCAGACACAACCAGAATGCACAGCCCATCCAGCAACCACAGCAATAGCAATTCACCCAGATAAATGAGGACATTTCTCTTCTGAGCTGGTGTCCCCAAACTGCTGAGCTTCCCTGGTAGGAGGCTCAGAGTGCAAGTCCTCAGACTGCTCTCCCTGCATGGAGCAGGACCTTCTTGCTTCCCTGGATTACTAGGACTATTTTGCCGAGGAAGGCAAGCGGCGGGAGTCAGCATGCCATTTATTTTGGTCTTTTGGTGGTGAAATTCATGGGGCATCATTTGGAGTCTAAATTTCCTCTGGTGCCAGCAAGGGTTGAATATTTGCCCGAGTGAAGACACTATAAAGACTCCAGGATCCTCAGAAAATATTTGGAGGCCTTCTGGGGGGTTGACTGATCTGTGTAACCTGGGATTTTTCACCAGACCTGCTTGGGAACCATCCCCATGGGAGGCTGAGAGCAGATCCTTGGGAGAGGCAGCTGGGAGGGGTAAGCAGATGTTTTTATGGAGATGAGATGGGGTGGACTTTCTTTTCCATGAGTCCACCCCTCCCTGAGCAGCAGCTCTTCTTCCTCACCACACAAGCCCCAGCAGAAAAGGCTGTTTTCTAGGAGGCATTTCAACTGACATGTGAACAACAGGCAGTGCCCCAGTACAGGACTTTTCCCCAGGGCAGCAGGAGGGACAACGTTCCTGCAGCAGTGCTACAGGATGCTCCAACAGCCCCTATCACTCACCTTCAGCAACCAAATCTGAGACCCTCCATGCTCCATGGTTGCAATTTCACTGTGCTGGCTCCTCCAGGTATTTTTCCTGTGGCTTTTGCCAGGGGGACTATCATGCTGCAAGCATGCTCTGAGTGGCCCAGCTCAGCTCCAGTTGCAAAAAACCCAGCTCCAACTCGCAGCTGCAGAAAGGCATTCTGATATGTTGCTTTCTCCAGACGTTTGCTACAGCAGCTATTGAAACAAACCCCTCTGCACTGTCATAGCATTGTCACCGAGCTGAGGGCAAGAGAGTAGGATATCACCCACCGATACGTGGGGGTTTTTTTCTTTTCTTTACCTGGATTGCTAGGAGGCTGAGCCATGCCTTTAGCTAATCTGTTGACCAAAATGCTTGTCTTGTTACAGCTGGAAGCATCTTCTCTTCTGGAGCACTTGCCCTGTATAAAGCAGGTTGTTTAAATGAGAAGCAGAGAAATGGTGTGTTTGTGCCTCATTGCAATGGGACATCACACAGGTTTTGACCCAAAGGCTTTCAAGGGGTCCAGCTTTCTAGGAGAGACACAGGCTACATGGTCCTGTGGTTAGCAAGAAGATGGGAGTATCCAGCCAGGCAAGGCTCTGCCCTCCCCACACCCCCATGGACATGGGGTGCCTGGGCAGACCCCGCTGGCTTTCCCTCACCCTCCTCCTCCCCAAAGCCACTCCTGTCTTACCTCTGAGGAGCTTCATCCATCCAAGTGTGAGAACAGCCACCAGCATGGCACGCTGTGGGAAACGCAAAGCTAGGACACGTCCCCTGCCCCCAGGGACCCCATCCCGTCCCCACACATGGTAAGAAGGCACGACCATCCCCCTCCAACCCAGCCTCCCACTGCCACCGCTGCTGTGCATGCTCCTGCCGTCCCAGCTCCCCGCACTGCTGCTTCCCCCATGGCCGTCAGCACCAGGACGGCTGATGGACCCTGACAGCGCTGCTCTTTTTCTCACGACCCATCGGGTGGCTGCGAGCGGGGGGACCCAGCCCTCACGGATACGATGCCACCCCCGCCCCCCCGCCACCCGCCGCGGGATGTTGCATTGCACCGAGCAGCTGTTCCACATCACATCATGTCGCGCTGCCCGCGCCGATGGGCTGTGGCACTCACACCGCTGACGCAGCACTGGGAGCCGTGGATCTTGGTGGGATGGGGACGTGCCTGGAGAGGATGGCTGGCGCAGTGATGGATCCCGCTGCCAGAGACCCAGGGTGTGAAGCTGCTGCAGAAGGGGGCAGGTCTCTGCACGGCGCGGCAGCCCTCACCCAGCCGCTGTGTTGGCCCAACACGCTGGTCCCAGCCTGCCTGCCAACCCTCATCTGTGCCTTGCAAAACTCTGCCTCCCTCCTCTTCATCCTCCACCTCCAAAGCTGCATCCAAGCATGCTGTACCTTTTCTTTGCTATTCTTGGCTCACCCAGCCTACGGCCAGTTCCGGCCTGCAGCATCTTGCTGCTGAAGACAGAAGATGTCCAGTGCTCCTCCACTTTGCGTCCAAGCCTGCTCCTTTTTTTCCACGCTGGCCCTCCCTTGCAGGGAGCAAGCAGCTTTGCAGAGCCAGCAGCAGGTTCACCCTGGATGCAGTAGCCCCTCAAGATGGGTGGGACATGAACCTGGTGTCAGGAGCTACTCCAGCTCCTGGAGAAAGGAGCTGGAAGATGGTTTCCCTTTCCATCCGGATCCTGAGCGGGAGTAAACCAGTGCAACAGGGGCAGTGCAAGGTCCCACAGCCTGCTGGGGCCTGCACAGAAGCGAGGACATGATATGCACACTGCTTCCCCAAGCACAGGCTCGCTCGTCCTGGCCTTCCTTGGGCAGCAAAGCTTCCCATCCTTGGCACTTGCAGTAGTTCTGCAGCCTCATTGCACAGCTTATCCATTTTTAAAGAGCACACCTCATAAATACTTTGTAAAGCACCTTCTAGCCAACGTGCTGGTTTTGATTATTTTTTTTCTGCCCTGGCTGTTTGGAAGGGATGCTCACTCTCCCATTCCTTTCTGGTCTGCGGCTCTTGCTGTTATCTTGTACACGTTTGCTGCTTTGAAGTTACCGGGGCTCTGCCTTCAACACCCAAGGTGAGTTCTGTGCAGTGCAGCATGTTGTCCCCTGCAGTGGGGCACAGTGAAGGATGATAGCTCTCCCTTCACTCCCCTCACCCTTCCCAGCCCCCTGCAGACACCATCGGTGCCTCCATCGGCCTGACTTAGAGCAGCCCAGGTGAGCAAGTGTGGGCTCCTCTGGACCCTCATCCAGACCTTCCTCATCCTTCCTCTCCCAAGGGGCCTCCTTCCCTGCTGTCCATCTTGGGCACCTTGTACTAGGAGAGTGGGACCTGCCCTCTTCCCTTGCCATTGCTCTCATATCTTCACATTTGCCTCCAACTCTGCTGTCTTTCCATTGATTTCCATGTTCAGTTTAAAAAGTGGGTGAGTGGTGGGGCAGGAGAAGGTGACAACCCAGACACAACTTGCTAGAGCTGACTCCCTGCTTGGGAGATGTTCCCAAACCAGGGTTTGGCTTGTTCAACATCCAGCAGTTTATTCTTCTCTTTGCCTCTTTTCTGAATCAATACATTGCATGGTACCAGACCAGGCACTTCCAAAGCAGCTCGCCACAGAGCTATTCTCATAATTGGCCAAACTTCATCCTCTCCAAAAATTTGTCAGATGAGCTGGAGGAAGTCCGTTCTTCCCAGATCGTGTCAACTGACACGGACTTTTCTCCAATTCCTTGTTGTGCAGCTCCAGCAACCCTTGACTTCGCCAGGTGCTGACGTCTAATCAGCAACTTGGCAGCTCCTGCCAGTTCATCCCTGTTCCCTGCTCCCAGCTCCTGCTTATCCACTGGCCCCTCTTCCAGTTTAAATGTTGTGCCATGGCTTTAGCTTGCTGCCATAAAGAAGCAAGGCTCACATGGTCACGCTGGCTGTCCCAGCCTTCAGTTTCCCAAGTGCTTGGTCCTGTTTCAACCAAATCAGACAAAATAGTCAAAATCTCAAAAGTGGTAAGAGGTTTTGTAAAGCTTCTTGGCTTAGCCTGAGAGAAAGACCCACAGTGCCACTCATATTTCCAAAGAAATGCTGCCACGTAAAGTCACCAGTATCTTCTAGAACCACCACCAGACCAACCAGTGTGCATGGCCAGCCAACCAGCAACAATACCCCAGGAGATGCTGCCTCAGGTCCCATGGGCAGAGGATACAACAGGGGACAGGGATGGGAAGGTCCCACTGAGAGCTGGGGGAGGTCGGATGGATGGAGCTGGAGGACAGGAGTGTGTCCTGGGGGACAGACCTGGGCAGTGAAAGTGAGGTGGGAAGAGAGTGGGATGTGAACCCAGGAGAGCAGCTGCATGGCTGCAGGTGCTCACACCTGTGAGAGACTGAATTGGCCCCTGGAGCCATTTGTCTCAAAGATTGTTAAGTAAGATAGGCCTCTGGCTGATAAGGCCACTGACCATCCAGGAGAGGAGACCTGAACTGTCATCTGGAGCCGTTTGTCTCAAAGTTTGTTTGTTGTGAGAGACTGAACTGTGAACCGTTTCCATTTGTCTCTGAAATGGCTTGTCAGACAGGGTGCTTCTCTGGCTGATAAGGCCATTTAGGCACCCAGGGAGGAGACCGGGCTGGAGCCAGCAAAGCATGCAGGAATGGGGGGACTACCATTGTCTGGCGTCTTTGAGATAACTACTGTTTTCCTGGTGTTGATCACGCAAAGGTCGTGTGATAAACGAAACCTGCAGTGCGTGAACAGTACGTATGTGCATGTATCGGACTATGCCCTATAAAAACCGTGGAGACAAGCCGTGGAGGCGCATCCCCATCACCAAAGAACTGAAGACTGAGGACCAACAAGACGCCACTGGATCCATGGTGGTGACTAACCTTGCAACTCTTTCCCGACTGCTTGCTTGATTTCTGCCTTTTTCTTCCATTCTATCCTATCGCTACTATTTCCTACTTTTGACACTTTTTATAATAAACACTCTTTTAGGTATACAGCATTTGACCTCGTTTGTGTCTTAATCTCTCTCTTGGGATCGTATCAAAACCTTCCCCGACATTGGATCGGGACAACACCCTGGCTTTTTCTGTCCTTTATAACCACCTTCACTGGCCTCTGAGCCTGGTTTCTTCTTACCTGGGTGGTAAAACCATCCCAGTCAACTTGCAGGGGCTCTGGCCATTTTTCTGCTTCTGATTTTTTTCTTTTCTCTTCTTATTTTTCAGCTGTGAGAGTCTCACTCTTGTCCAGAGCCTCGCCTCTGCAGGCTTTGGCACTCCCAGCCCAGGGAGGACTTTCCCAGGCACGAAAGGGACGGCTTCAGAGCCTTTTGTTGTTGCTTTCTCCCTGCTGTGGTGTTAATGGCTCTTGAAGGCAGCCTGACTCCATAAGGCAGCACAGAGTAACCTATGCATCGACCAGACACCCTCGCCCCTGGGCAGGACCTGCCTGCGTACAGGGTCAGCTTTGCCGCTGTCACTGTGAGACATTGTAAGGGTCTGTCCTGATGACCAAGGCTGTCCGTGGCAGCAGGTAAGCTGGGGAGGATACGGTCTGTGGTGAGTGCACAGGGCTCAGAGCTTTGTTTCTGCCTTGCTGTTGGCCAGGGACCCATCTGCTGTGCCTTCGATTGGGTTCTTGAGTTTTGGCTGGAGATCCTGCATCTGGCATGTGCCAGCCATCCCCAGAAAACTGGGGGTGGGGCAGAAGACAGGAGCAAGGGGTACACACTTGAGCCTGCAGCTGACAGGGGATGTTGCAGAGCTTCCTGACTAGGCTGGAGGGAAGTGGTTCTGGAGGGGGATGCAGAAATGCAAGCCCTCATTTTGCTCCTCTTGTGGCTTTGGCACTGACAAGGAGACCCCTGGAAGAAAGAGCTGGAAATGAGCATGTGGAATAGGTCCCTGCTGTGTGCGTGATTCTAGGATCCAGCCAGGGATGTCCCCCAGCAAGGACATTTCTTTGCAAGGAAGGGAGGTGAGACCCCAGCTTGGTCCCTCATTAGAAAACCAAGCTGTGCAAGATCCATACACTCAGAGAGGGAAGGCAAGGGAGAAGGATACCATGCCCTGCCACGTGCTCAATTTTGAAAGGGGTCTGGGTATTTACTGGGCTAGTGAAAAGCACTTTCCCAAAAAGCAAGTGTGGTGTGATCCAGAAGGCAGACGTGCACCTTGGAAGGCTGGGCCTCAACGAGAGTGGTGGGAGCATCCCAAGAGGCAGACAGCAGGATCAGCTTTTGTCATGGTTTAACCCCAGCCAGCAACTAAGCACCACGCAGCCACTCACTCACTTCCCCCCCCACTCAGTGGGATGGGGAACAAAATCAGGAAAAGAAGTAAAACTCGTGGGTTGAGATAAGAACCGTTTAATAGAACAGAAAAGAAGAAACTAATAATGATAATGATAACACTAATAAAGTTACAATAGTAATAATAAAAGGACTGGAATATACAAGTGATGCACAATGCAATTGCTCACCACCCACCAACCAATGCCCTGTTAGTCCCCGAGCAGCGATCCCCCCACCTCCACTCCCTCCAGTTTATATACCGGGCATGATGTGACATGGTATGGAATACCCCGTTGGCCACTTTGGGTCAGCTGCCCTGGCTGTGTCCTTTCCCAACAAATTGTGCCCCTCCAGCCTTCTTGCTGGCTGGGCATGAGACACTGAAAAATCCTTGACTTTAGACTAAACATTACTTAGCAACAACTGAAAACATCAGTGTGTAATCAACATTCTTCTCATACCTAACTCAAAACCACAGCACTACACCAGCTACTAGGAAGACAATTAACTCTATCCCACCTGAAACCAGGACAGCTCTGTCTGCAGCGAGAGTCCTGCAGACTGGTGGCTTCATTTCTCCCAGCTGCCAAGAAAATGGCCAGGCCACCAAACACAGACCAAAACTCAGTCCTGGGAGAGTTTTGAGGAGGAAGGAAGAGCAAGCAGTTAAAAGGCCAGCCAAGAGGAGAATTATTGTTATGCAAGTTACATGCCCCCATGAAACCCTGCCAACCAAAGATCTGTGGCAACCAGGACATCTGTGAAAGCATTTAAAAATAATGAAACAAAAGATCAGATGGGTAAAAATGCTTCAGATCTCTCTGTCCAGCCTCACCTTTTGGAAGACAGCATACAAGTTATGATGCAACCAGGTGAGCTGACCTGGGCAGGCACAGACTGGGTATTGTGTAGAGCCTCTCACAGCTCCTGTACTCCTGAAGGGGTTTGAAGAGTTCAACCCCTGAACAGAAAAGCAAAGCCAACAGTTCCTTTCTCCAAGTCACCAAGCACATCTGCACCGACACTGCTAATGCACTTTCCCGGCAAGTACACACCCTCCGGTGGTCTTGGTTGCCCAGATTTTATTATGAAATAACTCTGGCTGCATGTTTGATATAGGTACAAGATACAGCAACTTCACAGAAACAGAATGAAGACTTCAGCCTTCCATTTTTTTATTACTCAGATCATTAGCTATGCTACCTTCACTCAATTTGGTGTCCCAGACATCTTTGATTAGAGCAGTTGTTACTTTATTGAATTAATGGCATGCTTTCCTCTTGAATGCTACTACACTGTCCTCATTCTTCCACTCTATGCTTCAGGTTTCCATAATCAAATTAAGATGCCACTTGCTGCTGTTTTGGAAGTCCCTCGAAGATCTGCATATCTATTCTTTGCAGCATCTTTGGGAGACGACTGAAGAGTGAGCAGCATCCTGCTGATCCGATCCAGCCTGACTCTCCTGTGTTTTGTCCCTAACACGATCATTTGTACATGTTCAGAATGAATACAGGATGGGGATGAAGCACTCCAGCATCTGAATGTCAGGAAGGCAATCATAGAAGCTGCAATTTTAATGATATGGAAGAAGTCACTTATTTAGAGCCTGATTCCTGATGGTCTATTACCCATGACAGCTTTTGCTGGGACTATGTTTGTTTCAACTCTCACCTTCCCACGTTTCCTTGGATCATTTTTATTCCACAGCTTTCTTTAACTCATCTGCCCTGATTTCCAACTGTCCTTAGTTGGCTAAGAAATACAGAATTAATCCTACTATAAACTGTTTTACTTTTTCAATGCTTTTGTCCCCTCTGTTCTTAAGTAGAGACTCACCTCTGCCAGACAAACATGGCTTTTGGTAGCTCAGTCACCGAACTTACTGATTTATCTTTGTGTGCAACTCTCCCTCCAACCACCCTGGGTGTTGGAAACCAGCTGGGAACTACCAGCGTGTCTTTGACTTGTTTTCCCTATGGAAACACCTTTCACTAGCTTTGTTGGTTGGCAGGTTCTTGTCTCCTATACAAGTGGTTATAACTATGTTTACTGCTTGGTTTGGTGTTAAGCAATGTTATAAATAAGCACTACTAGAAGGATTATTGTTCAAATCCAACAGGAGGAGTGTTACGTTGCTTATTCTGGCATTTAGATTGAACCGTAACTAGCTGTAATTAGCTTCAATTGCACTGAGTTTTTAGCTTCTCATATGACTTTGCGTAAACCATTGAGATCACCAACCTTCGTCACGGCGCTCCCTTTTCCCAGCTGGTGGGCTTTTCTCCTCAGGCAGCCCAGTGTCCTCCTCCCTGCCCAGGCAGCTACGCTCCTCCACTCCTGTGAGCAACCCCAACCCACTGCATGGGGCTGCCAACATGGAAATGTCAGTGTCTGCGCTTTGGGGGCTTCCTCGCCAGCGCCGTAGCAGTGAGGGAGATGTCCAGCTTGTCCTAACCGGTGCCAGGGATTTCATGCCTCCTTTGTTGGTAAGTTTTCCTTGAAACTGCAGTGAATTCAGAGGAAAAAGGAGCTTTGGCTTGTTGTAATTCCCAGCTCCTGATGTTGAACAGTTGAAAGGACAGCAGTCGGACGAGATGGTCGTTGTTGATCCCTCCCAAATGAACTAAACTATTCTATTCTATTCTATTCTATTCTATTCTATTCTATTCTCTACTGGAGAATGGACAAAGTCCTTTATAGTAATTGCAGCAGCACTCAGAGCCAGGAAATCCCCCCAGGTTTGAGGAGATGTCTGGCCCAAGTTTGGGACCTGGGGCGGGAAACTGATATTTTTATCATTACACAACCCATGGCCTGGTGCTGGTGAAGTTTCCTCTCTACAGCATGCATGTCCTGCTGGAAAACTTAAGGCTGGAAATTACTGTTTCTGTGCTCCCATCCATGACCAGAAAGAACCCCAGTTACCATTGTCAGCTGAAATTTGGAGTCTATGGCTGAGACCATAATGCAGAGGTATCAGAGAAAGACCCATAGTGTGATCTCTTATGCACTGTTCTTCTAATTCTGTCCTCTTACCTTCACTGGAAAGAGGCAAGTCTTCTGCCCCCTTCCAAACAGCTCTGAAGGTGCCTACACATAGTTTTTGTCCAACAATGAAGAATGGCCTTTCAACTGCAGAAAGACTCAGGTTGTTGCTGATTCTCAAGGCCAAGCTGGTGATGAAATGTGTGTGTCTGCCAGGGTAGCTATGGCTGGTGGCCTGGGGTTTCCAGTTCCTTAGTTTCTGGGATTACATAGGTAATAGTCCAAGGAGCTTTTCATTAGGAAGACTCCAGTTCATGCATAATTTAGTAGTGGCTCCCCAAAGTTGGTACAACAATCCTAAGGTTGTTTTGTACCCATGGTAAATTTGTGATAGAGGATCTCAATAGGTATTACTGGAAAAACATCAAAAACGCATGCCAAGTGAGGTGAACTGACATTCTTGGTATCACCTAAAGAGTGAGTGAGTGGTCTACAAGTACCAAGTTTCTTCCAGCCCAAGAAATCACCTCTTCAAGCACAACTGAATGGGATGAGTGGAGAAAGTCAAGGAAAGTGGTGATATGCCTCTGTTAACCATACAGTACCTGCTTCAGAAGAACGGTAAAACAATAGCAGTTCCCATGGCTGCGATTTCCTATCAGCACCGAATTCACCCAGGATGAAGAATTCACTGTGACAGAAAGGATAAGAGGGGAGAGAAGAAAAGGGGAAGACGATATCCATAGGAGGAGAAGAAGGAACAGCTACACTGTCTCGCCGTGTCCTCAATGCTTGACCTGTTTATTGGCCCTGAGCAGCAGCGAGCAGCTGAGGTGGCGCTGGGACTGCTGCATCCTCTTTCCAGGTCTGCTGCACCTCCAGCTACGGTCTTGGACAAGTCCATTTGCCTTCCTCCCTCCACTGTTGAATGGTTACTGCTAATACCACCTTTTGGGACAGCTTTATGACATCATTAATGTTTATGGAGGGCTTTGAGGTTCTTAGATTGGGAGGGCAAAGGGCTGTTATTCATTGGGCACCTCCATTGAACAGTGGAGGTGCCCACCACACAATGGCCTTTTGCCTCTCTCTTCCAAGACCATTTAGGACCCTTGGCCTTGCTGAATTAATGTGTTGCTGGTCTTTGCCCCTGTTGCTGCTGCTTTTTCCCCCCTCTCGCTGTCACTCCCCCTTTCTCTCTCCTCCTCCTCCTCCTCCCCCGGCTCCGTAGCAGTTTCCTCGGGAGTGTTCAGCTAGCTGACACATTTGCCACAGATGGATGGTGCACATGGAGACAGCTGTCACTCCCGATTTGTGGTCCACTGCGTGACAGCGGGACTGATGCCTTCTGAAAGGCCGTCTCGCGGAGCACATGCACTCTGACATTCTTCGAGATGAGCCCTACAGACACCTCTCAGTGGACCTCAGGAGAAGCTGGCAAGCTAACCCTTCCCGCTCCCCCTCCCCGAAGCAGCCTGCAGGCTGGAAGAAAGCAAGCACTCTGGTGTGCATACACACACACACGCACACACACGGCCAGCCTCCTTGGGTAGTTCTGTGCCGCTACTGGTCTGCCAGGTCCCAGCCCGGCTGTTTGCTCCTGATGCTGGTGTATGAAGTGAGGTGGGTTGAGATTTGCAAGAGGGAAAGGTCACCAGCGAAGCTGCTCTTTTCCCCTTTTCTGCCTTTTTAATTGCAGGAGGGAGGGATATGGGCTCCAGTTTCGTTCTGTCAGAGCAGCTGCCTCAAGCCTCTTGAGTTCCTCTGTCACAGCAAGAGCTGATAGACTTTGCAGCAACAGCCCCTGCAGGCCTCTCTGTCTTCTCCATCACTTATGGTGGCCTCCATCACTGATGATGGTCTCCATCACCTATGACCCACACAGCAATATGGCAACTCCCCCTCTTGGCAGGGGGTTTCCCCCCACCTCTCCACCCCAGCACTGCACACTGCAGTGGGGCAGGCTGCCCTAGTGGGAGTCTGACATTTCTTATGGAGGTTTCTCTCACCAGCTTGAGACCAGCTGCAAAGGTAAGGCTGACAGGCAAGGCTGGCTCCTTTGAGAACAAAGCCAGGCCGAGGCTTGTAGTTTCAGGTCCCAACCACCTATACCTGGCCTATACATTCCCATGTAGACAGAGTATTCAACTCTGAGGCCTTCCACAAAACCCTTCTGGTGGTATTTTCAGTTGGACAGACAAAGCAAAACAGAGGAAACAGTCTTTAGCTCTGGGCAGAAGAACAAAATCTTCCAGATGCTAGACTCCATGGGAATGGGAACTGGTCCTGCCTTTGGTCCTCAGGGAAAAAAACTTCCTTCCAAAAACCAGATATGCACAGCTGTTAATTGTCCGTCTGACTTGCAGAAGGTTGTGGTCAAGGGAATAGGTCTTCCCAAAAGGGAAACAGAAAGTTTGAACTAGATCTAGAGAGTATCACCTGGGCCTCTCTGGAACTGACCTGAGACTTCCCCATCTTGTTCAGTGTCTGAGCCCTATCCCATGTTACACTAGAACCCGGTGGCTGCACAAGGTCATGCCGAAAATCCTTCTAGTTAAGGTCCCTGGGTGGTGTTCAACAGTAGTAACCCAGGTGAGAGGACAAAAGCAGAGCAAACTTAGGAGATTTCTCTTGGATACTCTCCAAGCTTTCGATTGGTCATAGCCAAGGGACTTTAGGAACCAGGCATGATTTCTCTGTAGTAACTCCTGGTGGAGTTCCCATCTCAGCAGTGCCTGGCTAGGCCTGCTCACCCATCCCCTTCCAAAGTCTTTATGAGCCATTCATAAGAGTTACAGAACTGCAAGGACATTAGTTACCCTGGTTGCTTTGACCCCTTGATTCCTGTTCCCAACCCCTCAGAGCAGGCTGAGTCTGTTGAGGAGGAGCCTGCTCAGCAAGGCACAGAGAAAGTGTAAGTTTGCACCAGGACTCAGCTTTCCTGGGTCCTTCAGCAACCAGAACGGTGTCTCCCATCAAGCTCGTCATGAAAGCTGTGTAGTGTTTCAAAGTGGTCAGCAGGTTACAGGCACAGAGGGTTTGTGCCGCAAACGTGTTGCCTTTGAGCTTTAAGGCTGAATGCAGCTCTGTTACCTGGGCAAGGACACCTCTTGCTTAGTGGGAGGTTATGCCAAGCTGGCATCAGCATGAGATGAAGGGTTTTATTCAGATAGGATGGTGATCCTGGGAGGGAAGATGAGGCACTTACCCAGTGCAAAAGCTGGCAAAGCATCCCCTTGTGTGGTAAAATATTAAGAAAAGTATGGATCCAGCAAGAAGCTCCATCATCAGAACTGCAAGCTCAAGATTGCTGAGTCACTGACAACCTTAAGAAGAGGCTGAAATGGATCCAAGTGCAGTTGAAAGTAAGGACAAAAGAGCAGTGCCATTTCCCTCTTGAGAAGAGCACCCCAGAAAGGCAAAGACCTACTCTGTCTCTGGAATAATTCACCTATACCTTGCCATCATGCCATCTCTAAATAGGGCTGTCTGACCCTAGAAGGTGGGATCTCCCAGCAGTGGCTGTGAGAAAGGATCCTGAGAGGGGACTGTGTTCCTCTGATGGAGAGAAAGAACTATGGGTTCTTACAAAGTCTCAGGAGGTCCTGGTCTCGGCTGGTACCCTCAGCCTGGTCTGCCACATGGCAGAGAGTCCCTGGAGACTGGTGGTCCAGGGTCACATCCTTTACTCCAACACAGCTATTTTAAATGAGGTTGGGAAGACCAGATATTTTGGCCTTGCCATGGTTCCCTCTACAGTGGCATCGCAAGGCTCCAGAACATGCAGGGACAAATTATGTTGTGAGAATGTGGCTTTCTGGGGAAATCATGATCCACCTGGACAAAGCATGGTCAGAACAGGCACTGGCCTCTCCAGGACTTTCCCTCTGAGATCCTCAGAAAGATGAGAGCTGGTGAGGCTGGGCTGCCTAAGGAAGAGCTCTCTGAGCTTTAGCTGGATGGATGAATGAGCTCCAAGGTAGATGACCTCAACTCAGTCCAGCTCTGATGAACAAAAGGCAGTAGACACAACCCCTGCTAGATGCCTTCTGCCCAGACAGATCCTTTGTGCAGACGTGTTATCAGCCTGACTCTTGGCCCTTCAGCTCCTAAGATGGTTATAAGGAAATCTTTGCTCATGACCTCATGGGGCTCAGTTCCAGATGCCATGTAATTAGATGGTCCTATTAGATGCCACCTGAAAGTCAAATTCCCCATGTTTTTGTCAGCTGGAGATGGAGGGTCCCTCTCCCACGTTCAGATGTAAGTGTACCCAAGGTTCCAGCATTGTTTCAATTAAGTAGTGTAGCACAATGCTATTTTTTTTTCCCAAATATTTTTGAAGGAGGTACATGCAGGTCAGAAGAAGATACAGGTTCGTGGGCAGGGTCTCAGAAGTTGTGACCACATTGTCAGCCCAGCCAATTCAGGCTGGGATGTTTTGGGAAGGGAACAAAATAAGTTTTTCATGAAAAATTCTTAGGTTTTGAACCTTAACAAAATACAAATAAAAAGAAAAACATTTGAAAAAGGAAACACCATATTCATAAGAAAAACAGGAAACCATAATTATGGGAAGAGGAACAATTCACCTGTGCTGTACAGGACCAAGTCCACCAGAAGACAGCATGCTCCAAGGAAGACTCTGCGTTTTGGAGGGACATCATTACCTTGGCGTCCCCTTTCTGAGGACAGGCTTGCTCGGCACAGAGGCCAAGTCACCCACATGGCTGCTGGGAATGCCAAGCCACAGTGTTGGTGTGCTAATTCCTGTGCTGACCCAGAGACATCACTTGGGGCGTGCTTTCCCGGAGGAGCTCCATCTGGGAATGCCCTACCCAAAACAGGAGACTGATACGCCCCGCTTGGCTCCCAGCTGAGAGGCACAGAAGGTGAGCAGAGAAACGGGACTGGTGCTTTGCCACGGGGAGCTGGTGGGATGGTGGCAGTGGCACCAAGGGCTGAGAAGCCACCGAGTAAAATTTGGTGGAGAAGGTGGTGAAACAGGGATTTCTGCCCACACTCTGCAGCCCCTGCTCTGCACAACTGGGTGTGCACCCCATCTGCTGGGGAGGCTGGAGATGGAGAAAAGGGAGGAAACATCTCTGCTTCTGCTGGGGAAATGTCCTCAAGCCACTGGGGACATCTGGCAGGACAGTAGGTGCAGCAATCTCCTGCCTGTCCTTACGGTCCCCACCACGGTGGTGGCTGGGACACCTATGCACACCCATGTGCCAGCAGCTCCCCACCTACACGCCTTTGCCTTGGATGGGTGAAGGGGGCTGCCCCAGTCCAAGCACTGCACAGAGCTCTTCCTGGCCAGCACCCCATTCCAGGAGATGCCATCTCGGCAGCTTTGCACCAGCACAGTGGCCCCGATGCCCCAGGACCTGGTCGCTGGGCACATTCAGGGAAGGATGGTTGGAAAGCCTTGGGAGCACTCCTTTTCTGTCCAGCCTGGCAGCGCCAGGGGCATTACCAGGGAAGGATAAATATTTTGCACTCAGAGATCTGTAGATGGATGGCGGCATTTGGAAGCGAAGCCGTAGCCCCTCACCTGCTCGGCGGCGAGGCAGGCACGGGATCAAGGCAAAGGCGCCTTCACATCTCGCTGGCCTTGAACAGCAGATGAAAGGGGGCCACTGGGAGCCAGGGAAAACAAAAGGAGAGTGGGGAAAGTTCGGGTCAGGCAGGGATTTCTGGCTGCTGGGTTTTCCACTGAGAAATTCTCTCTGTCTCTTTCATGATGATGAAGATCCTTTTAATTTTTTTCTTCCCCCTTTCTCCTCTCCTTCTTCTTTTCCCCTTTCACCAGGCTGATAGCTGGGAGCCGCGGAGCATGTGATGCATCTTCCATATAGGGGCAGGAGCAAAGCAAGACCAACTGATGGACGCCCTAGGGCCAGACTTGCAGACAATATATAACCTACTGCATGATCTAAAACGCTTCCCACTTTCACAGAGTGAACATCAGGCAGAGCAGAGCCGCAGCGAGGGAAGAGGAGTCCTGTGTGCAGGTAAGTCCTCGTCATCTCCTTCCCCAGGAGGCTGTCCCAGGGAGGGGGAAGGTGCGAGGGACCCGCTCCGCTCCTGCTGGTGAGCGGCAGCACCCGGCTGTTGTGCAGGCAGGAGGGATGGGGCAGTTATTAGTGTTATTAGTGGGGCTTTTTTAACCCTTTTCAGGGCCAGTGGTGCCTGTGCAAGTCGGAGTTCAGGATGGCGATCGGGCGTGTGGGAGATTGGGTGAGGCAGAGACCAGCCTCAGCCTCTCTCCCTGCAAACACCAATGCTGTAAGCTGCAGAGCATCCCGAACAAGCCGCGGGTTCATTTGCTCATATTTCTTGCTGTCGACGTTTGCCTGGTATGCAGGCAGTGCATGGCTCTTTGCCTGGCTGCTCTGAGACATCTCTCACCCGGGCACTGTCCCGTCCCACCCACCCGCATTGGTGGTCCCCTTGCCTTTTACAAAGGAGCAAAAAGAATTCTCAAACAACTTTAAAAAGCACTTTTGCTCAGCCCGCTGCCTCCAGCGCCTGCCTGGCTGCCTTCACCTTCCTGTGCTGGAATCTCCTTTGCAAAGGAAACTGTTCCCAGCCGGGGCTGAGCAGGGGACGTGGGATGGAGGCAACGTGGCAGCAAAATGCAAAACAAAGCATGCAGGGCGAATGTCTGTGTGTGCGTGTGTCTGTGTGGGTATGTATGGGGGGGGGGGGGGTCGATACATCCCACCTGCTGCACTTTCCCTATACCCTATACCCACCCTCACAGTGGGGGAACAGGCTTCGTGCCTGAGATAGTTTGTGTCCTGCTGAATGGAAAATAATCCTAGCAACAGCTACATGCTCTCCATGGCCACTCAGAGTTTATAGCGGGGTTGGGGTTTGGGTTTTTTCTGGTTTTCTTTGGGGTATCAGCTGTGTCTCATGGTAATGTGGGGACTGAAGAGCCCTGGCTATGTTTAGGGCTGGGAACCTCTGTGAACTCCCAGATACTTGGGCAAGCCACTGTGGACCCAGGCAAAATTGTAAATGAGTTAAAGAGGGGTAAAATCATTAAAACGAATGTTTTGGGGCATTTCTGCTTATACAACCCTAGTGAGTGCATACATGATAAAATTGCTCTGGGTGTGCAAGGGGGAGGCCAGGCTGAGGATGTTCCCTTGTTCTGTGCCTCAGTTTCCCCCAGTCCTGCCCGTCAGCACCGTGCAGTGGTAGCGTTCGCTGTGGTCCCCCTGTGCATGTACAAAGGCATCAGCCCAGAGGAGCAGATTTTCATTGGGGTATCAGAATCCAGCAACACATTGTAATTAAGATTGTAATTAGATGAGGGGACTCAGAAAACCTGCAATGTTAAGTCAGAGGCACCTCTGCGAGTAGAGCCAGCAATATGGGGTGGCATGGGTGGGAGAGGGACGGCTGTGTCCCCACCACACCAGACCAGGATGGGGGGATGCCCAGGCAGCATCCTGCACCCGCTGCCCATGGACACCAGGGCTCTGGGCATAGCTGGAGCTGACCATCCTGAAGGCAACTGTGTGTGACCAAGCTGGGTTACAGACCCAAGATCTGATGCCCCCATGATACACAGGGCCAAAGGTGTGCCCGGGGCGGGTTAGCAGTGATGGGCAGGGAGCCGGGGTTCTGTGCTGGGCGACCTGTCATGTGGTCAGTGATTTAGGCAAAACTCTCTCTCTGCTGCCATGGGCTTTTCGCGGGCAAGGGGGGAAAATCTGATTGCTTTCACTAGCCCAGCGTCACCACGAACAGGCAGCACAGGAAGAGCTGGCAGGGGCTCAGGGAGTCCCCTGCCCTCAGCTTAGACCACGTCCCTGGGAGAGGAGAGGACACCAGCCAGTGGCTGCTGCTGGCTGCGTCCCCTCGGCTCCGGGAAGGGGACGGCTGATGGACGTTTGAAAACCCTTCCTGGTGGCAAATGCTCACAGATTTGCCCCACTGAAATAAGGGCAGTGCAACCCTCCCCCCCCCAGCTGTTTTGAGCTCCCTCCTCTCCCAGGCCGAGCTGGCTGCACTCAGCTTCCCCACTGCAAAATCCCAGCCACAAGCAGGGCACTTAGGTGTACCGCTTGGGCCAGTAGGTGCACACATGGCAGGAGCAGAGCAAAATCAGGCAAAGGAGTGGCAAAGCAGGTACCACCAGCTGCCCTCGTCCTGGTGCCCGCTGGTGAAGCCAGAGGTGCCCAGCACCCTGCACTAGTGCCCAGCCAGAGGGAGAAGCAAAGATGTCGGATTTTTTTTTTCCCCTCATAGGATCAGATCATCCCCATCTGCCATTGCTTTTCTCCTCCCGACCCTTCCCAAATTTCAAATCTGGGACAAATTTCAGGGCACTTTCAGCCAAGCTGAAGCCTAAAGTCAGCCCCCAGACTGGTTTTGGCTAGCAGTGTTGGTTTTAGTGGCAGGGACATCAACAGCATGAAGCATCCATTCCAGCACCATCCCTATATATTCCCACTCTTGATAAACACCATCATCTGGAGAAGGTTTTACCCCTGCAGTGCCTTGCCCTATTCCAGGGATTGTACCCTTGGTTTTCCAGTGGCATCTACAGCCCCCACGCAGCTGCAAGGGCACCACCCGTATGGGAACACCAGCCCTGCAGGGACCAGAGCAACCGCAGCTCCAGAGCTGAGAGCAGGACCTGTGTCCCCAGTCTCCTGCCAGTACCAGTGCTTGCTGAACCCAGAGAAGCCCTCAGCTTGCTCTTCTCGTGCTGGGAGCTGGGCTTGATCGCCCATCTTGGCGTTTGGACTGTTGTCTGTGTTTGCATCAGCCTTGGGCTCATTATTATTTATAATTATTATTATTTTTGATCTGCCAGAGCAGAGTGGTACAGAAGTGTCGGGCTGGTGGGTGGGTTGATGGGCACAGAGGGCAGAGCTATTGCTATTCCATAGATCCTCATCACAGTCCTGCAGAGCTTGAGGGAAGCATTCTTCACATCTGGGGAGAAAAGGGACTGACCCCATTTCCAATGTGCCATATCACAAGGAGCAAGCTGCAAGCCTGGCCAGGGGGAGCCACAGATAGGGCAGGGATTGCAGAGGCACCTGATCGCTCTCCAGCACAGGCTCCTCTCCGGGATGCAGGGCGGTTTCCTGGGCACGACATCAGCCGCCCCAGCCCAAACCCAGGGAGGGCACCAAGCCCGGCACTGGGGGCACCGGGAAGGGCTGGCAGACGCAGCGGGGCTGGCACAGCTGTGTGGCTTTCAGAGATACTTGATCGATAGCTTCTTCCTAACACTCCCCCGTTCCCCCAGTCCCCACATGCATTTTTCATGCTAACCCCTCCTGGGCAAAGGCTGTCTACGCAGGAAAAGAAAAAGAAAAAAATACAAAACACAACAAACCACAACCAAAATCTACTTTTGTTTCTCCGATCCCCAGAGGTTGTTTTAGTTTAAGGGCCAATCTATAGATTCAGGGTTGGGAATATCTTTGCTCCACGAACAAAGAGGCATGAAAAAGCTCCCTGGGGCTTTTCTTAAGCCTCTTCAGTTTGGCCCAGAGCTGGAAAAGGCTGGGCTCTGTACAGCGAGGCCAGATCTAATGATACAACACCATCTGGGCAAGCTGGGGAGGCTGGAAATGGGAGCTGGGCTCCTCTGCAGCTCTTCCCGGGTTCACAACCCTCCCAAGATGTGCCAGGATGAAGTGGGTAGCAATGGGGGTCTGCAGCTGCCCTCCCTGGGGTGCAAAGGCTCTCCAGGGCTCCTTGTACGGTTGCAAGTCAATCTATGCACACAGAGCTGGGTCTGGAGTGAACCCAGGCCACTGCGGTTGGGAAGCCCAGTTGATCCCTGGGCTGGTCCTGCCTGGCCCCCCCAGGAGAGAAGAGCTCAGATGAAGGTTTGGGTATTTCCCAGAATTAGGAAAAAAACTGCAGCTTTGGGCAAAGGGCAATATTTAGGGCAAATCCCCTTTCTCTGTCTCCTGTTGTCTGTGAGGGGTGTTCCCTTTTTGGTTCCCATTTTTGGGTGGTACCAGTAAGACCAAGGAGCATCCCACAGCCAGTACTCCCATAACTCTCCCTCCCATCACCGGCAACAGCCCAGCCTGTGCAGGGATGTCGAGAGCCCCTGGCAGCTGCCTGCCTGCCAGTGCATGTGTGCTGAAGGACCAGTCCCCTGGGTGAGGGCTTGGTGCTTCCTAGAGGCCATCTAGACCCACGGTCCCCACCGCACCCCTACCACCCCACACCAGGCACAGCATGGGCTGCTTCAGCCCCGTTACCTTGGGAGCACGTCTGTCTGTGACACTTGGGGCCAGACCCCTCTCCCAGGGGTTTTGCAGCAAGGAGATTCCAGCAGCATCACGTGTGCTGCCTGCATCCCAAAATTCCCATTATTTCCCTCCGCCGGGGCTGAAGCGGACAGCACCAAGCCCGCACACAGCTCTCATCGCCCTGCAGCAATTTTTCTGGTCTGTAAAGAGCCCAGCCAGTGTGGGCAGCATGTGGGCAGCCAGAAAGCATCCTCCCCGGAGCCCTCCCATGCGCCTCCGGGATCGAGGTGTCAGGGCTGTGGCCATACCAAGATGGCATGTCCAGGGTCCAGCAGACAGGAGCGATTCCCCACTCTGATGGCGAAAGGGCATGGGCCAGAAATAGAAGGGGGAGTAGGACGCTGTGACCTTTCCAGCAGCTGGTGACGAATAAAACTTTCCAGCTACCTGTAGGAAGGCGTAGGGCAGGCTCCGTTATCGTCTCATCAAAGGACGATGTCCCCTGTGAGCAGGACAGTGATTGCCACAGCGCCCGTGGGGATTCCTGGAATGAACCTGCCAGTGCCCAGCTCTGGCAGTTGTACAGCTCCAGACACACGGTGGACTCCAGCCACAGCCGAGAGCTCTCAAGATGCCCCCGGAGCTGAGCAGGGAGGGAGAAGGGGATGGCGGCTGCCACCAGCACGAGCAGGAGGGCAGATCAGAGCCATCTCCAGCTCCCCTGCCTAACAGGCTCCCGGGGCTGCACCCTTTGGGACACCCCTGTGCCAGCACCAGTGCAGTCCTGGGCAGGAGGTGATGGGACCCCGCTGTGTTCAGCCATGTGCACAGCACAGGGGGGGTCTGGATCCAAGAGATCTCCAAAGACACACCACAACTGGTGTCCACCCCTGCTCCCATGCACAAGGGGACATGCAGAGGCAGTAGGAAGTGTGGCACTGTGGCCATCCAGGGGGACAGGGGTGCAGCCTGTCCCCCCAGACCCACGGCAGCAGACCTCAGGAGAAACCTGAGTGGGGGCTGCCGCTATCCCCTCCTCTTCCTACTGCCCGGTGCGGGTGGCAGTGCCAGCACCCTGGGATGGAGCAAGTCAGCCGTGCCCCCTGCCCCCGGCTGTCCCCCTGCTTGCTGACCCGGGTGGGGGGGATGGCAGCCAGCTCCCTCCAACCTCCCCCCTCACAGATGGCATGGGCAGCCAGCACAGGTGGCCCTGCACCACGGCAGATCGGGGCTGGCTGCCTGCAACGCGCCTGGGAAGGGCTGTGTCCCCACCATGGCTTGGGGACAAGAGCAAAGCCAGGGCCCCCCCCGTGGTGCAGGGGGTGCAGAGCCCGGGGGGGCACTGGAGATGGGTCTTGGGGTCCCCACACTGCCATGCCTGGTGCCAGATCTGGGACTTTGGCACTGGCGCCAGAGCCCTGTAAAATATTAAACCAAGGATGTGGCCAGGCAACAGGGAGTCGGTGGGTCAACAGCAAGGGGGGATGCAGGGTCCCCTCGCTTGGCCCCAAAGAGATGAGCTGGGCCAGAGCCTCAGGCAGTTTTGGGAGGGTCCGATTTTAAGGAATTGCATTAAACAATGCCAGGCAGGGTCAGCCTGGTGTGGATGTCTGGGTCGGATGCAGCATCTTGCAAGAGATTTCTCAGGCTACAGCTGCTCCTGGTCCTTCCAGCCAGGGCCAACACTTAGGTGGGTACCAGATACCAAAATTGGGTGGCCTGGGGCCCACTATTGTAGGGGAAAGGGACCTGCAAGGGGAGATGGGAGCACCCGACGTCTGAATCATCCCCTTGGGAAGCTTCTGTCTCTGTCCACATGTGATGGTGCTCAAGCCCCACACAGGGATCCCAGGGCACGAGCTCCAGGGTGGGCATGGGGTGAGGATGATCGAATGAGCTCCAGGGCAGGCACAGGGTAGGGACGATGAAATGAGCTCCAGGGTGGGCATGGGATAGGCACCAGCAGGGCTGTCCCAGCTCGAGGTGTCCATCACATCGTGCAAAGAAGGGGCATCTTGCACTGGAGCAAGGAGCTGACAGGACAAGAGTGGTGGCTGGAGCAGGTAGATGATTAATGCCAGAGAAAACCAGGCTGGCATCCTGCCCGTTACTTGTCAACAGGAAAAATTGGAGGGGAATTTTCACGTCTAACCTTCCCCTCCCACCTCTGCCTCCCCGCCCGGGGCAGAGGGCTGGAGCAAGGAGCCAGCCCGGGAGACATGCACGCACCCAGCCCCAAACCAGCCTCTCGCTGAGCACGTTCTCCTCCAGCCCAGCTGGTTTTGCTCCCAGCCTGCTCCGTCTGTGCACATTAAAGCTTTTTCTAGGTCTGAACTGCTTTTGGCAAGCCAGGCTCCTGTTGGCCTATCCCTCTCCCCATCACCCTCCCCATGGCTGGCTCCCCCCCATCCGCTCCCCGTCTGGCTCCCGCTCCCCCTCGTTTGATGGTTCCTGCAAACAACCTTGTAAATGCTCAGGAGCAGCTTTGGAAGTCACCTGCCCCCAGCCTCAGTGGGGTTTGGGAACGCTGGGTCCCAGCCGGGGGGGCCAGCCCCCACACCACTCCCCAGCCTCCCTGCAGCCTCCCCGCCCCCAGCAGGGACCCAGCTGGGACGGGAGAGGGGGCCAAGCTGGAAGTCCTGACGTTTCAAGCTGTTTC